>PVJL010005684.1:0-104426 GCA_004026885.1 Lyroderma lyra | reverse complement strand
ACCCTTATCTGATGCGTTATTTGCAAATATTTTCTCCCATTCAGTTGGCTGTCTCTTTGCCTTGTTGATGGTTTCTTTTGCTGTGCAGAAGCTTTTTAGTTTGATATAATCCCATTCATTTATTTTTGCTTTTACTTCCCTTGCCTTTGAGGTCAGGTTCATGAAGTCTTCCTTGAGTCCTAGGTCTATAAGTTTAGTAACAATGTTGTCTTCTATACAGACCTCCTGGTGATGGTGAGGAACCCCCGCCGAGCCTCAATATGGCTGACCACCTTGGTCCCATGGCCCATGAACCAAAAAGATAAACAATCCAACCTCTATTTTTCTTTTTTTTTTTAATAGGCATTTTTTTTCAACATGAAACGATATTAAGTTATTGATATTGTACGTATGGAAAAGAAACTGAGTAGAGTTCCTGATGAAGCTTTAGGACAGGCGTGTCCAACCTTTTGGCTTCCCTGGTCCACACATAAAATACACTAACACTGATAAGCCAAAAAAAATTGCAAAATAATCTCATAGTGTTTTTTAAATGTTTATGAATTTGTGTTGGACCACATTCAAAGCCGTCCTGGGTTACATGCGGCCCTCAGGCCATGGGTTGGACAAGATTGCTCTAAAGTAGAAAATTGGAAAATACTTTGTTACTTAATTTTACCCTGTTTTGGTTAATTTCTGCCTACATTCTAAAAGTACATACACATGGCTAAAATATTCATTGTCTAAATCTTGTACATATGGCCAATACACTGCTGAAAGGTACACGGATCTTCTTAAGTATTTTCATACACATTGTCTGAAGAGAGTTAATCTAACTGAGGAGAAATGATGCATATCTGGAGGATTAAATGACATCATTTGCTGAAATGGATGTTGTAAAGAGCTAGAGGCAGACTAACATCATTTCCTTTTATCTTCCCGGTGCAGAAATTTTCAGGTACAGTATCAGGATATGAGCTCTTAATGGCCTTTAGAATTTTTATTTATACAGATAAGCAACCTGATCACTGTTCTACATGTCCACGTGCTCTCCGGTTTTTGGCAATGACCTTGTTATTTCAGAGCAAAGCTTTCAGGCTCAGAAATTCCATGTGTTTTAATAGTACAAACCCATCTTTCATATGAATAGGTATTCCCTAGAATTGTTTTTTTCTGGCTAGTGATTTGTTCCAAGGCGAAAACACTTGGCAGAATTTAGAGAGGATATTGCTTATTTCAATGACGAGGAAAATAAAAGTTGAGTTTGTCACTGTCTCGTACATCATGAAAGATATATTGCTGAAAGCTTTCATGAGCTACAAAACTTGGAAAAGTTGAAGTTAACTCAGAAGATACAGGTCAATTCTGTGATTCTAAGCAGCACTGAGTTATGAAAAGGGTATTGGAATGCAAATAAAATACCTTGATGTTTTTTTCTTGAATCTGCTGATGATGTTTGTATATCCTTCCATAAACCTCACTTCTCAAACCCAAGACTATCTACATAACTTACAGGCCCAGTGCAGAATAAAAATGTAGGATTTCATGTTCAAAAATTATTAATGATTTTCAAATGGCAACAGCGGCGTGTTAAATCTAACGCTGGGCCCTTCTAAGCACAGGGCCCTGTGAGACCGCACTGACTATAGGCCCATGGATCTGCCCCTGCTTAAAACGTGAGGTCTTCATTTACAAAATCACTGTGACTTTACCTATCTAGCCTGAGATATGGAATTCTCATGAGAGTCGAATTGGGTGTTGACATATTTTGTAAATTATGAAGAACAATAGAAACAAAAAGAGTTGCCAAGATTTACTCTTCTGTTAACCTAGATAATCCAACAGGAGCGCATTTTCCCACCTGTGTGTGTTAAATTACTTCACATACTTCCTTCTAGAGCTGTCTCATGAAAGTTGATTAAAAATAATCACCATATTCTGTAATAAATTTTTCATGAAAACCAAATGTATTTGGAAATATGTAAGGACAGTTTGTGGCTATATGTATATGGGTAGATCTAAAGGTCAAAAGAAAGGTGTGAGCTAGGTATAGACTTGGGAGGTTAAATAAATAGCTCATGTTATGGAAAATATTAAGTGAGATCATTAAGGGGAAATTAAATGAGTGAGTGACTGACAGACCGGTTGATAAACAACTTGTTTCCAAAGCAGTTGCTAATACAGTAGTTGCTAATACAGTAGTCCCCTCTTATCCTTGGGGAGGGGGGGTATGTTCCAAGACCCCCAGGGGATAGGGAGACTTAGCCTGAAATCATAAATAGCACTGAACCCTCTGTTCTGTTTTTTGCTATACATACATACTAATGATAAAGTTTAATTTATAAATTAGGCACAGTAAGAAATTAACAATAACTAATAATGAAATTGAACAATTATAACAACATACCATAATAAAAACTGTGAGAATGAGGTCTGTCTCTCAAAATACCTTATTGTACTGTATTCAACCTTTCACTTAAGGGAAGCACTTTACAGCTTTTCTTTGAAATATCTGAATTGCCGACGTCACTGCTCTTGCACTATGGAACGATTACTAAGTGAAATAAGGGTAACTTGAACATAGTTACTATGATACCACAACAGTTGATCTGATGACCAAGATGGCCACTACATGTCAAATGGGTAGTGTATACATCATGAATATGTGGGACGAAGGAGTGATTCACATCCGGGCAGAATGAAGTGAGATGGTGCAAGATTTCATCACACTACTCAGAACAGTATGCAATTTAAAACTTATGAATAGCTTATTTCGGGAATTTTTCACTTAGCATTTTCAGACCATGGTTGACCATGGGGAACTGAAACCACAGAAAGCAAAACTGTGACGCAGGGGAATAATATAGTAAATAGGCAGATGGTAGAGAAACAATTAATAAAGGATTGCATGAAATTACTTTTAATTTTCTATGATGCCTATTACCATTCTGAATCAATGCCACTTTCCTAAAAGAGATAGTCAGATAAAAGATGCAGAGGATTGGGCAAGGAACTAGATTATATGTAAAATAAATGTAGCAACATTTATCTTTTCTTTTACCACCTTGATGGTACCTGTTTTTTCCTGTGTTTAATGTAATTGATTACCTAAGATATAGGAAAATGCGAGAGCCCTTGATACACTGAAATTAAACAAAAAGAAAAAAGTGAAAATAAAAATATTATCAATTTTTACACATGCTTCCTTTAGACTAATGACCAAATAGTTGATTATCTTATTCCAGATCCTCAAAATCTCTCACCAGTATTATTCCAATAAACTTCCTTCTCCTTGGAATCTTTTCACTGTTTACTGAATCCTCCAAACCGCCTCCACAGTAGGCTTTCTACTACCCAGTTCTGCTCAAACCAGACCTAATTTAATGGTTGTTTTATTGGCTAAAGATAAATCCCAGATTGTTTTTAAGACCTTCACAGTCTGGTACAGCTTACCTTTCCTTCATCACTCACTATTTTCACTCAATCACTTCACATTCCAGTCCCATTGAACTACTTACAATTCCTCAAAGATATGATATGCCTTCCAATCCTCAGGCTGTTGCATATGATATTTATTCAATTAGAATATTATCCTCCGTTTTTCCATCCAAAAAAAAAGATACCTTGGCTTTAAAGCTTACACAAATATTCTCTCCTCTGTAGTTAAGTGACTTCTGAGTTTCCAACAGAGAGTGACTCCTGTGGTTTCCATGATAGTTATACCAACACCACGAGTCACTAGTCAAATTTGCTGTGGAAACAAACCACTATTTCATTCTTATTTTAAAAATAAAGTTGTTTTGCTTGTTTATATTTTGTGAGGGCTGCGAATTGTTTGAAAGTCTGCACCAGGCAGCAGTCTGTTGCAGAACTATTTCCTTTATCTACTTCCTTTAGATTTTAGATAGTGGTTTTTATATGAAAAGATTTCAAATAGGTCTAGCAACAGGAAATTAGAGTTGAATTACTTTAGAACGGGGTAGTCAGCGAAGGTGTTTCTGAATAGGTGATTTTTAAAGCCAATATCTCAAGGACAAGGAAAAACCATGTTTATGAACAGAGAAGAGAAAAGCATTCCAGGAATAGGTAATCCCAGGGCTCTAAAACAGGAACCGGCTTTGAGTGCATCACTGGAGAGGAGTGGAATGAGGAGTGAGAGAAGATGAGGTAGAACAAGTAATCAACCTCGCTCTCTCTTCTCTCTCTCCCACCCCTCCTGCTTTAAACCAGATAAGGATTTTTAAATTTTGTTTTTAAAGTGATGAAAAGCCAGTGCATAGTTCTAAGCAAATATGATGAATGTGATATATATTTTTAGTGAATGTTTGCTGCTGGAGAGTAAATGTATGCATATTATCATACATAAGGGGCAAGAGGACAGAAGATAGGAAGAAGCAGGAAGGAAAGCAATTAAGATTGTATTGCAGTAGTCCAAGCAACAGGGGAGCATGACTTCTGCTGATGCCATGTGACAGGGGCTCTAGAGCACACAAGGACGGTAGACCTCGAGAAGGGCAGAAACACAGCTCATCTTCATAACAGAGGGAAGGTGGTGCTTGTGGAGACGGGAGTTTTTTTTATCAATTGCTTACACTTTCTTCCCCAAGTATGTGACAAGGTGAAGAACCTAACGTTAGTCAAGAAATTCCTTCAAAATTAAAATGTGAAGAAGGATGAGGAGACAAAGTACTTATGGGTGGGGGTAAGAAAACAAGTTTAAGAAAGTGTACCAACATTGCTAGGCAGTCTTGAAAACTTATCTGAGATTTATCATCAAGAATTTAAAAAAAAAAATTTAATGAAACAAATCAACTCGGTTTTGCATTTTTCATCCATCAATGTCCAGTTTACCTGGAACTGACGGAGGGTTACATTTAACTACAGTTTTGATTTCTCACGTTTGGACGACAGAGGAAGGGAAAGGTGAGAAAGTTAGAAGTATTTGCAAAGCACTGTTTGTAATTCTGTATTACATAGTCTAAGGAAGGAAAAGGGTTAAGGAGGTTAATTTACTGAGGTGTCTTAGGATGTCATTGTCCAGGATGCTATTACAAATATAGCATAAACTGGATGGCTGATAAACAGCAAATATTTATTTCTCAAAGTTCTGGAGTCTGGGAAGTCCAGGATCATGGTGCCAGCAGATTCAGTGTCTGGTGAGTTTCAGCTTCCTCACTGACTGTCTTCTTCTCACTGTAACCTCACAGGATAGAAGGGACTGAGAACTGTCGTAGGCCTCTTTTATAAGGGCACTAATCCCATTCAGGAGAACTAAGCACCTCCCAAGGTCTCCACTTCCTGATACCATCCCCTTCAGGATTAGGATTTCAATGCATGAACTTGGGGAAGCCCCAGACATTCAATCTATGGCATAAGGAAATGGTAATATTAATTGACTGAAAGTCCCAATGAAGATTTTTAAAATTTGAAATAAAATCTATACCAGTGAGCACCAAAGTGAGGAGGTGTGGGTCACAGTGTAGAAGATATAAATTTGAGACTTTTCAACTACTGAAGTTATTGGTGACCCCAAGGTTTTCAGTGTTACCAAAGGATTAGATGGCAGGGGTCCATTTGAAACACTATTGATGATGAGGAGATTTAGGAATGGAGAGAAAATAATACTGAAATTTAGAAATTATGTATAGTGGTAGAAAAGAAGACGATAAATTAGAAACTGAAGCCATCAATCAATACAGAAAAGTAACCAGTGGGTTGAAAGGTAAAAGTGACCATAGGGAGTAACAGGTGGATAAGTCTGACGACATGGACTTTAAAGAAGCTGCAGATTTGTACAAAAGAGTTTGGAAAACGTTTTGAAGTAAGAAAGGGAAGGGATGAGAATACTAGATCATTTAGACCTGAGGTACGTGAAATTTAAGAAAGAAATAATTTCCCCTTCAAAAAACTGAATGAAAAATGGTGCTATTGGGGGAATGTTTAAAGCAACTCAGGGGCATTATTGATTGTAGATCATGAATTCCACGGGTATAGAGGAATGGTTTGGGAGGGGGAAAATCTGTGGAAACTGAGTCAGAGAGGTCAATGCACAAGTAATCTTGAGGGTGGGCTCATGGTGATGATAATTTTGAAAAAGAAATACTTTAAAAAATTGAGATCCAGGAGGACTTAGATATTTGATTAGTGAATGAGGTGACTAGAGATTTGTGGAATGATAGGAATTAAGACTGTTGTTCTAGTTTCACCAGCCTGTAGATTTCTAGAACTGGCAGATATTTAGATTTTTTTTCATCATTTTGGAGAACTCATCAAGTTCTGTAACATTTAATTATATTTGTAATTGCTTTCTAATGTGAAACTCAGAATGACTTCTGAGAATCTTATAGATCTTTCTACATAGTTTTGCAAAAGAGTTTCTATTAATTGAGGTTTTTTTGTTTGTTTGTTTTCTACGTTCTAGTTAATGTATGTAACTTACATACATAGCTCAAAGAATAATCTGGAATGGCTGAAATCCTCCACATCATGAGCCTGAAGTCTGTCTTAACTTTCATGATATCAGAGCAAAGAGACTCATTTAAAAGTGATTCAAGCAGCTGACTTCAGTAAAACAGCTGTGTCTATTAAACACTTGCATTTGCATTTCAAAAACTCAGTTTCTAAGCATAGTGTTTCAACAAATTCCAGATGGTTTTCAATCTATTTTCTTTGTAAAAATATTTTTTATTTTCAAATTTTAAACATACAGAAAGCATAGAAAATAACATATAAGAGACTTATGTATATCCTTCCTTAGATTTAAGAATATTAACATTTTTCTTTTTGCTTCAAATGTTTTTTAATAAGATATTACAGATACACTACTTTCCATTCTTTTCCTCCCAGCTTTATTAATATATAACTGACATAATAACATTATGTAACTCTAAGGTATACATTGTGATGATTTTATATATATGTGTATTGTGAAATGTTTACCAAAATAAGGTTAGTTACATCCTTCATCTCACAAAACTGCCGTTTTTGTTGTGGTTATTGTAAGAACATTAAAACTATACTCTCACAGTAACTTCCAAGTATTAATATACAATGCCATATTGTTAACTATAGTCACCACCAGTTTCTCAGAATGTATTTATCTTATACCTGAAAGTTCATACCGTTTGAAAAATATCTCCCCATTGCCCTAACTCTCAGCTCCTGGTATCACCATTCTACTCTATTTCTTTGAGTTCAATGTTTTCAGTGAAATCATATAAGTGAAATCATACAGTATTTGTCTTTCATTTTCTGGATTATTTCACTTTGTATAAAGTCCTCAAGTTCTACTCATATTATCACAAGTCATAGGATTTCCTTCTTTTTTATGGCTGAATAATATTTCATTGTATTTATATAGTACATTTTTAAAATTCATTCATCTGCCAATGAATGCTTAGTTTGTTTCCATATCTTGGCTATAGTGAATAATATTGTAATGAACAAACAAATATGGATATTTCCTTGAGATAATGATTTCATTTCCTTTGACTATATACCTAGAAATGGGATTGCTAGATAATACGGTAGTTCTGTTTTTAATGTTTTGAGGAAGCTCTGTGCTGTTTTTCATGGTAGCTGAACCAACTTCCATGCCCCCACAACAGCTTACTAGGGTTTCCTTTTCTCCACATCTTCACCAACATTTGTTATCTCTTGTCTTTTTGATCAAAGCCATTCTAACAGGTCTAAGGTGATATTTCATTGTGGTTTTGATTTACATTTCCTGATAATTAGTGATGTTGAGGACATTTGCAAGTACGTGTTGGCCATTTTTATGTCTTCTTTGAAAAAATGTCTATTGACAGTTTTCAAATGTCATTTCTCTGCCCATTTTCTTACTCAGTTGTTTGTAGTTTTGCTATTGAGCTGTATAAACTCTTTATGTATCTTCAATATTAATCCCTTATTAGATATATGGTTTTGCAAATATTTTACTTCATTCTATAGGTTGCTTGTTTGAGATATTTTTAATATAGGTATTTATCACTACGCTTCCCTCTTAGTATTGCTTTAATGCATCCCATAAGTTTTGCTGTGTTTTGTTTCCACTTTATTTGTTTCAAGATATTTTTTGACTTGCCTATGATTTTCTCTTTGACTCATTGGTTGCTCAGAAGTGTATTGCTTCATTTTCATATATTTGTGAATTTTCTGGTTTTCTTCCTATTGGCTTCATACCATTTTGATTAGAAAAGATACTTTGCATGATTTCAGTCTTTTTGAATTTACTAAGATTTGTGATATAACCTATCCTGGAGAATGTTCCATATGCACTTAAAAAGTATGTGCTAGTACTTCTCTTTATTCTTGCACTTAGGTGCTTCAATGTTTACATTGAATAATTGTTATATTGAACAATGCTGTTACAATATAACAATTGTAAATATATATTGCATATATATACTTTTGATTACTTTATACATTTATCATTATACAATGACTTTCTTGGTCACTTGGTACAGATTTTGACTTAAAGTCTATTTTATCTTAATTAAAGTATAGCTCTTCCTGTTCTCTTTTGGTTTCCATTTGCATGGAATATATTTTTCCCATTCTTTCACTTTGATCCTATGTGTATACTTGAAGGTAAAGTGAATCTCTTGTAGTCATGATAAAGTTGGTGTGTGTGTGTGTGTGTGTGTGTGTGTGTGTGTGTGTGACCATTCAGCCACACTATGCCTTTTAATTGGAGAATTTAATCCATTTAAAATTAATTATTACCTATGTAATCCTTGCTAACAGATGTCACCCCAATAAGTCTAACAATAAAAATGAATTAAAAAAAAAATAAAAATAAAATTAATTATTAGTTGGTAAAGATCTAATATTGCCATCTTGTTCATGTTCTCTGGCTTCTTTATAATTCCTTTGTTCCTTTCTTCCTCTCTTGCTGTCTTCCTTTCTGAATTGATAATTTTTCATAACATATATTTTGATTTCCTTCTCTTTATTTTATCTGTATCTACTCTAAAGAAAGATTTTTTTCTTGTGGTTACCCTGAGCCTTACTTGAAAAATCTTATTGATAGAACAGTTTATTTTAAGCTAAAAATGACCTAACTTTAACTGCATACAAACTCTACCATATTGCTTTTCCCCACGCATTCTACATATTATTGCACATTCTGTATATTTGATGTCATAATTTATATATTTCTAATATTGTGTATCCATTACTCCTAACCTTTCCCAGAACTGTTTTCATTTATGGATAACTGTCTAATTGTTAATTTTTGTGGAAAGGTGGAAGCTGAAGTCTCCTAATTTACCACCTTGGTGATGTCACTCCAACCCCATTTTTCAAAAAAAAATCTCTCCCGTCATTTTTGTAGAAATTTTTCTTACAGTTTATTTTCAAACCATATAGTTCTAAACACTGTAATTTATGCATTTCAATAATTTATATTAATCATACTATATTATATGATATAAATTTGATGTTTTTCTTTCACATTATATTTGATATTTATTCATGTTTAAATATGAGTATATTAATGTACTTCATTCATGTTAAGTGCTATGTAATACTCTAAGTTTTGAATAAATTATAATTTGATGGTAGGCCCCATAACTAAGAGTAGTAAGTCTGCTTCCACCTTTTTGCTATTGCAGATGGTCATTAATAAATACTTCTAATTGCTCTCATTAAGACCCAACTCTGTCATTTAGTCAAATTTCTTTGACAATGACCCTTCATAGCAATCTTGAATATCTCAAGGGTTGAGGCTCTTAACTATACTCTAAGGTAAATCATTTTTTCTAAGGCATAAAAACAATTTTATTTGTTAAGCCAAAATGTACTCCCCTATAACCTCTGCAATCTAAAAAAGAGAAATAAATAAGGGATGACCTTTGGGATATCATGTCTGGAAAAGACTCTTAAAATTTTAAAGTAACAAACTGTACTTGTAAAGCAAAAGTGTAATGAAATTGTCAACATAATAAATAAAAAATTCTAGTTCAACCAAGGACACCATGGACAAAATTTGTATAGAGAACGCAGAATTGGTGAAAATATTTTTGGTGCCCAAATGTGACTAGGAGGTGCTGCAAAAAATCAACAAAAGCAATGCAACTCCAATGGGGAAATTTCAAAGGATATAAATATATTAACTGGCCGTTAATTTATAGATAAAGAAACACAAAAACTAAAAAGCATGAAAAACAGATGCTCAAAACCCATAAAAACAAGAAAAATGCAAATTAGTTCTACAATGAAAAGCCATTTTCCTCTAATAGACTAGAAAATATTAGAACAATGTATAATAGCAGTATCCTTGGGGGTATAAGAACTTTCATCTCTTTGGAGGAAGTGGAGACTAGGGTAGCCATTCTGGTGAGGAATCCTGTACTACTTTGGCATATTAGACATAGAGATACCCAGTAACACTGCAGTTCTACTTTTGGATATATAGTCCAAATAAATACTCACACAGCTCTATAAAGGAACATGTACAAAAATGTTTTTCATTGCTTTATCCACAATGATGGTACAGGAGGTAGCTATTTGAGGTAATCTTTTTGTCTATTATTCAAGGACCAGAGAGGTAAAGCATGTTGATATCAACCATGGAGTATTATGCAGCAGTTAAGAGCAAAAGTTTAGATAAGATATACACATAGTACAGTAAATAATTATGAGGAACATAAAGTTTGATTAAAATGTTAAGAACTGAATTGCATATAATACCATTAAACACATGCTTTTTGAGAACAAAAACAAAGAAAAAAGATTTATTCTATAAAGCATTGCCTATAGAGTAGAGTAAGAGTGAGTCATGTTCTAAGGATAAAGAGAATAACTAATAAATAAATTATTTTAATGGACCAGTGATGAAATGGTACCATAAACTGAATATGTGATTTGTCAACTCCCCTGTAGTAGACGTTTCCCAAAAAGCAAAATAAATAAATAAAATAAAGCTATTCTGTTCTATCCCTCTGAAATCTCTCTCTCTCTCTCTCACACACACACACACACACACAATTTAATTCTTTCAGATGATCATTCTAACAGTATTTGTTCTTCTCTTCTTTTGTGTATACAACTATGATCACTTCAACTCCCATTGTTACTTTTATGGCCTTACTCTTCTGGAAATCTTCTGTCTGCTTATAAAAAGTTTCAGCATCTCCGTTGTACTTTGACATCCAGAACTATATATAATTTCCAGATATGGTTTTGCCAGCAGTAATCTTCTCATCTGGATACTTTATATCTAATGAGATGAGAGTTCTTACTCTTTTTCTTATCATTTTCTCAGCCTCTTTATGAGTTTTCTTTCTTTTTACTATTATTTATTTATATATGCTAAATCCAATGCAAATTATTTTCTTCCTTTTAACTCTTTTCCCACACTTTTCTTCTATTCCTATGCCAAACACTGTGTAAAGTTCTGGAGATTTAACAATGACCAAGGTGCACCCTCAGCCCTGATTGTCTTGCAGAGGGTTTTCTCTTGCAGAAATGCAAGTATCAGGTTTATTTTGCCCATTGCCTAATCTAATTTCTTATATTTACTAAGGAGTTACACTGGTATCATTTCTCACACCACCGCTATTTTCAGTCTGCCATTATTCTTTTTGAAATCTCTATGAAATCAATAGACCTCTCTGAAGGGCCATTCTTCTTAATATGAAAACAAATGCATCTCTACTCCTCTTGAAAATGTTAAGATTTATCTCTAGAAAGTTATCTGCCAATATTATTTTAATGTGCTAGAGAGGCATTCTAAATCAGAAACTATTGAATTTTTTATTCTATTTGTTTTGTTTGTTAAGGAAAGCAATTCCATAAAGACTCAGAAAGAAAAGACATGTTATGACTTGGTGAATTGCTCAATTCAGGTTCAGAATCAGAGATGCAGAGGCAAGAAGCAACCTTAAGTAGTGTTCACAGGTGGCATTAACAGATATGATGAATAAGGCCATTTTTTAATGTGATCACCGTAGTTTGCACATATGAGTGTTTTCCCCCAAAAGCCACCGTTGTGTATATGTACAGGCAAGCATAAACAAAAGCTACTCTCACATGTAAATATGCATGAACACGAATAGGCATGTTGGGCCTGTCTTGGTTGCCCATCCAACTTCTCTGAATTTATCTACACTGGAACAAAATTTTATCTCCTTCACTTCATTCTTCAAGAAAGCAGTGCCTCTCTTAGTATTAAAGGTGAATTTTAAATGTATCAATTTACTGAATGCCAACCTCTTTTGATAGTTCAGGATTCTAGTTCCACCTACTGCTTCCTTCTTCTTTACCTCCAAGCCCTTTCTCCATCGGTATGTTTTACTACATTAATCGACATGATTTTCCTTCCTCAGCAAAAAAAAAAAAAAAAAAAAAAAAAAAGCTATCATTTTTTTACCTTGCATCCTTCTCCCCATAAAACCCCATATAACCATCATCTTTTCTGTTTCTTGTGCCATCACTGAGATACACTTTGTAGTTCTAATAACAGTTTTCCTCTAGTGTTGCACAGCCCAGTGTTAACGTCACCGAAACTGTTCTATGGAAGCAAATGGCTTTCATTTCATCTGCAAAGCCATCCCAGGTACTAAATGCAACGTGTCTGCAATCAGCCTTCCCCGCATTAGCAGTAATGGACACACTATTGATCAATTTTTCTCTCCTAAAATGTTTTTCCTCCATTTAGCTCAATAACACCCCTTCTTTCCCAGTTCTTTTTTTTCCCTCCATCATTCTCTCTAAGCCTCCATCACTAAGTTTTCTTCCTCTGCCTACCCTGGAGATCCTTCAGAGGATTTTCCATTTTTGATGCTCTTTTCACTTCTGTGCTTCACAGTCTTCATTAGTATCTACGTACAATCTAAGTGACTTCCGAATCCGTACATTTAGCCCTGACTTTCCTCCAATCTCTATGTGCATATACCTTAACGGCCTATATTTCTACCTCAATACCCAAAGACATAGCCCATTTCAGAATGTTCAAATTATCAATGACCTCCCTCTCCTTTTATTAAAGCAAAATTTTCACCATAATTCCCATGTGAATTACTGATACCACCTAGTAGTCCAAACTCAAAACTACTAAAACTAAAGAACGAATGGAAATCATTCTTTACTATTTACTTTTTAAGCCTCTATCTCAAAATATTTATTCATTCTTGTCAATTCCATCTCCCCAATTTCTCCTTTAATATATTTCACTCTCTCCATTTCTACTACCACATGCTTAGTTCACAGATTTTTTAACCTCCAGTAATGTGTTGCTTGTGTGTGTGTGTGTGTGTGTGTGTGTGTGTGTGTGTGTGTAAGTGCCTTTCTTGCCTTATCTTGGTCCTGTTAAGCTGCCATTGATGTTGAGTTTCTAACCATCCCTGGAAATTTGTCTCCTAGATTTTCTTTCCCACTCCCAATATTACTAAGATCTTAATATGCTCATTGACAGAATCTCCTCATTTTTATGATGTAAGTAACACATCATAATTTAATTTAAACCACATTTTAAGTGTTACACAAAGACCTATGGCATATAAATATCACATGTGATTACAGGTAACCCCTGTAAACATGGCATGTCTGTAACACAGTTTTGCTCTAACACTGTTTGAGAATTAGAGGAATCCCTGAACAACACAGAACACAGTAAAAGCTTTTAAGGTAAAAAAATATCTCATTCAAATTAGGGAAATCCCAGAACAGCATGGAATGTAATAAGAGCTTTTAAGAGCAAAAGATATTTAATACATTTTGATATGTTGTACTTTTGGTGAGAATTGCTTTAACGAAGATATTTCTCTTTATTATAAAAATATAATAGTATGGTTTTTTTTTTTTAATTTTTGAAGCCTAACCTCCTTTTTTGTACTAGTTCTTTGATTTGTGTAACATGGGTTCACATAACAGGGCATTTTAGGGACCTAACAACTGTGTTATGTGGGGGTTACCTGTACAGGTTTCTTCATGAGAGCGATGCCTTTCATGATCTGGCTCCCACCTTGCTATCCAGCAGCATTCCTCAATGCTTCTCAAATTTTTCTCTCCTGATTTTTAGCCTCTTTTCTTCAGGCATACTAAACTCTTGGCAGCTCCCAAGCGTGTTATACTTCCTCCCATTGGCCTTCGCATACACAAGTTGTAAGCCTTTCTCAGTACTCTGGTCACATTTCACAAAGTTATACAATCTAGTTCTGAATGTCTCTTTAGGAGGCAGGTTCCTCTGAACTCTTAGGCAGGGTTTCAGCCCTACTGAGTGACCCTACACTACCCTATTGTCACATATTGAGTAGGACTATTTGTTTTCAACTGAAATTGAGAATTTCCTTCTGGTCTCTGAATGATAAGGTTTCTGTCTCATCCATCAGTGTGTCCTCAGTGTGCAGCAAGTTGCCTGGTGCACAGTCAGCACTGAGTAGATACTTGTTGAGTAACTAAATGAGTGAGGCCACCAGGGGGGCTACAGCTTGTTTTGGGACAGCCTGTAGGTCGACATCAAAGAACTATCTGGGGACAATGGGAGCCACCAGGAGAGATATTGGCTCCATAGGGGCCAGAGAACTATCAATGCTGACTGAGGTGAACAGCTCAAGTCCTTCCATTACATCCTGCCCCATGTTATGAACTACAGATGGAAAGGACATCTTCAGCAGAAGGACTCTCTAGTGAGGCTTAGTGGCTTGGGTCACTGGATAACCTTGCAGACTACAGGTCAGAAGCATGTACAGAGTGGGTCTTATATCTTCCTTGCTCCTTTTAACCCCCAGTTTTTCCTTTTGCATTCCTTAATGCGCATAAACATACATTTCATTGCCGAGTCTCTGTGGGGTCTTGCTTTCAGCTAACTTGGCACTCCTCTCGCCAGGACCCATACGCCAACACCCAGGGCATTGGTTATCATCCAATACAGCCCCAATCGTCATGAATTTTTTTCTTTTACATGTGCTAATGGGTTTAGCCTAGGAATGCATATGTACACTCATACCTTCGTACTCACTTGCTTTGAAACTCATCGAATTTGGTACACGACACATTTTGACATGAAAATGTTGTCCCAGTACTTGTAGTTTCTTTGGTATAGCATGTGAAAGCTACAACTCCTCAGCCTCGATTGCCTCGTGACTCTCTACCCTTTCCACATGGTAGCTCTTGCACTGTGTATATCCCCTTGCGGTCTTATCTTAGCTTCTGTGGTCATTTTGTGTATTTTTGTGCTTTTTTTTTTCCTCATCAGAAAACAAACAATGGTAGCACTAAGCAGAAAAGACAATTACTTCACACCACCACCGAGAATAAAAACAAAGAAGAAAGAAATAATAAGCAAATATGAGAGTGGTATTCACATTACTGATCCTGCTAGGGAATACAGTTTGCCTATAACAATGGCCTGCACCACCATTAAGAATTAAAAAGAGCTGATGTTGCAAAATGAGTTAAAGCAGTAATAAAGCAGCATTCCCAAATCCTGGAAGCAGTTGAAAAGCTGTTATTTGAGTAAACAAGAAGCGGTTAGTGGGTGACAAGAGTACCGGAAACCATGATGTGTGAAAACATGACAGTGTTGCATGCTGATCTTTTGAAAAATCACCCAGGACCCAGTGATGAAAGTGTTGAAGATTTTAAGGCCAGCCATGGCTGGTTTAATAATTTTAAAAAGAGAACCAGCTGCCATGGTGGGGTGAGGTGTGGTGAGGCAGCAAGTACTAATGAAAAGGCTGCTGATTAATTTGTCATTGAATTTCAAGACTCCATAGAGGCTGAGGGTTTTATTCCCCACCACATTTTTATCTGTGATGAAACTGGATGTTTTCTGGGGAAAAAATGCTGAGTAGAACCTATATCACAAAGGAGGAGAAGCCATTACCAGGCTACACACCAATTAAGGACAGACTCACTCTATTGTTGTGTGGGAATGCTAGTGGGGACTTACAACTCAAGCCTCTATGTACTAGTCTATCATAGTGAAAACACACAGGTTGTTAAGAAGCATAATATCATAAAAAGCAAGTTCCATGTGCGTGCAGGGCAAACAGCAAAGCTGGGGGGAGCCAATTTTTCACTGAGTAGATAAATGAAGGGTTTGGTCCTTCTGTGAAAAAAATATGTGCTGGAGAAAGATTTGCCTCTGAAACCTCTCCCACTTTTGGACAGTGTGCCTGCAACCCTCCAGGTGTGGAGGAGGAGTTACTAAGGGAATTCGGCTTCATCACTGTAAGGTGCCCATCCCCCAACACTCCTTCTCTCACACAGCCCATGGACTAGCAGGTCATTTCAAACTTCAAAAGTTGGCACCAAGCTGCTTTCCCAGAGGTGCTTTGAGATCACCTCTAACACCCAGTTGACCCTCACAGAAATCTGGAGGAAGCATTGCAATATCCAGCACTGCCTTAACCTTATTGATAAGGCCTGGAACAAAATGAATTTGGCATAGAAGAATTTGCGGCCAGAAGCTGTGACTCAGAGAGACTTTGAGGCGTTTGAGACTGACCCTAAGCCTGCAGGTGCAGAGGGTGCAGTTGTGCAGGATATTGCATCTTTGAGTCACTCCATGGGTCTGCAGCTCAGTGCTGCTGATGGTGAGGAGTAGGTGGAGGAGCATCGTGAAGAGCTCAGCACTGAGGAGTGTCAGGAGCAACAGAAGGAGCAGCAACGATAGGTGGTTGAAAAAATTTCTTCAGGTGAGGAGGAGATAAGGAGGATGCCCCCAGTTCCTTGAGAAAGGAAATGTGTGCAAAATGGGCAGGAGTTCAAACTTTACGGAGCAGTACCACCCCAACAAAGCTTTGACAACCAGAAATGTGAATTTATAGTACTGCCACTTAATCGGAACAACTCTGCACCTTTGTTTGCACCTTGTGCTCTTCTTGGTCATCTGTTTCCTTGGCTTGGAACCCTCAGCTCCCTTGTCCATTTCTTCTTTACGGCAAATGGTATCAGTTGCTCACATAGCACACGTACACCCTTCCTGTTGCTGCTCAATTTGAGGGAATCACAGTGGGCCCACGCTGGTTATGGCAGCCATTCCCCCCGGCCCCACTAGTGATGGGTTTGGGCAAGGATTTGTGACCCAGTTTTGGCCAATGAAATATTACAGGAAGTCTACGGGGGCTTCTGGGAGAGACTGTCCTTCCTGGGTGCTCAAGGATGCCCACAAGAGTCATCTCTCCTGACTGCTTGTCTTTGCTTACTTCCCTCTGTGCTGGTGTCATTCTCAGGTGGCATTTCCTTTTATGAAAGCAAGATGGTCACCAACAGCCACAGCATGATGTCATATCCTCCTCAGCACCCCAATGGAAGTAAAACTTCTCTACCCCCTTAATTCTAACACTGTAGGGCTGGGTGAGAAAGGCGAAGGAGTTAATAAGTACAAATCAATGGTTACAGAATAGTCATAGGATATAAAATACAGCATGGGGAATATAGTCAAAGATATTATAATAACTATGGACAGCATCAGGTGGGTAATAGACTCATTGGGGTTATCACCTTGTGAGGTATACAAATGTCTAGTCACTAGGTTGTTTTGTACACCTGAAACTAATTTTTTAAATTTTCAAGTAAGGAGACTGTAACATAGAAACCCTGCCCAAGTTTCTATCCTGATGCCCTGTGGATTATAGCATCAACTCTTACCTGTATTTGCAGACCTCCAACCAGTCCTTCAGATTGCAGACCTGCCCACATCTCCAACCAAATGAGCCAATTCCGAGAAGGGTGGGAGTAGATCTATAGCACCTATGCAAGCTTAGGTCTTTCAAGTTTTAAAATCTTGCTTAAATGAGATATCAATCTAAGCATAATTTTTATCTTTGATTATACTGTAAGAAATCTTTCCCAGACAGGATACAGTAGAGGCAGGAAATGAAACCCTATCCTTCTACAGTCCTCCCCAGTGTAATTTCACAGAAGGAAAGATGATCCATACTCCTATGCAGAGAGTGTCCTAGGCAATATTCTGGGCCACATATGAGGCAACCTGGGCCATATCCAGAGAGGTTTTCCTGAGGCAGACCCAGTTCACACAATGTCCACTGTGAACACCTGTTTCTTGCTTCCCTATTTTGAACACTGTTATGGTCTGAATGTTTGTGTCCCCCCAAATGCATATGTTGAAACCCTAATCTTCAAAGGTGATGATGTTATAGGTGGGGTCTTTGGAGGCAATTAGGTCATGAGAGTGAAGCCCTCATGTGCTGTTATAAGGGACACAACAGAGCTTCCGAGCCCCTTCCCTCACGTGAGGATATGATGATACGTCTGTGACTCAAAATAGGACCCTCACCAAGCCATGCTGGAACCCTGATCTCAGATTTTTAGCCCCAAGTAATATATTGTTTGGTTTCTTTTTTACTGTTTTAAATGGTTTTTATTTCAGTTGTCAATTGCTGGGTTACAAACTACCTCAAAATTTTGTGGCTTAAAACAACAATTTTGTTTTCATTTGTCTTGCATTTCTAATCTAGTGATAGACTTGGTTCAGCTGGATGATTCATAGTTGGAGTTTTAGCCCAATACTGGCTGAGACTGGAATCATCAGAAGGCTCCATTGGGTCACATACACAAGAGTAATCACTCATATGACTGGCAAACAGTCTCAGCTTGGATTTTCTACTAATGTGTCTGCATGTAGCTCAAGACACCTGACCTTCTGTCAGTCCCACAGTCAAGCCTTGCGGCAGTCCCCCTCAAGGTCTTTTCTCAAGTTTTCCCTATTTCCTGGAACTCTCTTCTTAGCACTAACCTGCTCTCCTTGGTGATGGCTACTCTTCCTTCCGACCTCAGGGCACTGCCGCTTCCCACAGAGACCACCCAGCACCACGCGTCTCTTCACAGCACTAGTACAGATGCAGGGTTACATTTTGTATCAGAGATGATGGGCCTCTCCAAGAGAGAAGATTTAATTCCAGACTTTACTCACTATTTTCCTAAATCCCAACATAAGAAGGTGTCTGGCACATAGTCCTTTGAGTGTTCAACACGCACTCGTTGAATGTGATTGAATAACCCCTGATAGTAACTGAATTTTTCCTATGTGCTAGGTGTTGTGCTAATTACTCAGGGACTCCCTAGTTCCCTCAGGGGGAAATACAGGTAACTCCGAATAACACAGCACTTTCATAACAGGGTTTTGCTCTAACACGGTTCAAGAATTCGAGAAACCCCCAAACAACACGGAGCATAATAAGAGCTTTTAAGAGCAAAAGATATTTAATACATATTAATATGTTATACTTTTGGTGAAAGTTGCTTTAATAAAGATACTTCTCTTAATTATAAAAATGTAATAGTATGTTTTTTTAAATTTTTGGAACCTAACCCCCTTTTTGTACTAGTTCTTTGTTTTGTATAACGTGAATTCTCATAACACAGTATTTTAGGAAAGTAACAGCTGTGTTATATGAGGGTTACCTGTACTAGATTTTAAAAATCTTACAGTCAGACATGCTAAACTCACTTCTAATTACCTCTGCATTAATTTTTGGATAATTTATATCTATATTCAGCGTGTGTGTGTGTGTGTGTGTGTGTGTGTGTGTTTTAAGTGTAAGAAAGAGTGGTTCATAATCTTAACAGCTTTCTACTTCAGAAGCCAATCTCCCTGACGTGGGTGCATTTTGGCATTGATTCTGCAGAGAGTATAGTGATAGGGTGACAAGAGAGCTGCCACCCTTTACAGCAGAGAAAACTCCTGGCTTCTAAAATGTAGGTTTCTGGAAATAATGGGCTATTGATCTGCTACAGACAATCCCATATTATCATTTATTCAGAAAAATATTATCCACAGCAGGAAGAAACTGTGTAAAAAGGAGTAATAGTAAAAGACTTAAGAGTAAGAAACTGTCACTTTTAAACTGCCTTGCTTTAGACAAAATCTTAAGAGAAAAAAAAAACATGAATATAAGCAAGCAAAATCTCATGAGAAAGCTCTCTGGCCAGATAATCTTAACATGAAATAGGAAAAGAAAGATAAGATGATCTCTGGTTTATTCCAATGCAGTTTATAGCACACTTCATTTTACTGAGGTTTCGGCTATTGAAGTAGTAATATGAATTGGACAATTATATACATTCTAGCTACACTTCTCTTTTTGTCATCCCCACAGCTAGCCTACAGACATTGCAGAGATTGGTTATCCCTGTGTTCAGAGGGAGAAGCTGAGCCTCAGAGAGATTGAGTGCCTTGGTCAAAGTCAGCTTGCGAGTATAAGAGATAGAAGTACAATTTGATATCAGACCTTCTGACTCCAAAATCCATATCCTGGTTCTTTCTATTGAGTGACAGGGCCTGTGTAACTGTTCTCCCCAAGGCTATGCCCTCTAAGAGAAAATTTAGCCTCATAAATATGTCTCACGCCAAGGAAAAGCAAAGGTCAGCCCACTCAGGGTGTTGTGTTGATCTGACCCGTCTGCATGTTGCCTCAGTGCTTACAAATCTAAGGAAGCTTGGCCATAAATAAATAACATCCTAAACAAGACATACCCAAGGATGGCTTCTTTGGAATCTGATGATGCTTATGCAACAAGTTATGGAAGGAGCTCCTGCTCGGTTGAAATGATGTCCTCATGTATTATTATTACAACAAATCTACATAATTTACGTCTCATTGGTACCAACAGAGAACAGTTTACAGGCTACTCTAAACAAGTTCACAGTAACTGTTTCTTTCCCTTTCTCTTTAAATAAGCTGTTTATTTAATGTCTTTCTAGGATTTTGGTTGACTGACATTGTGGATGAACCCATCTTGAGTTTGAACCTTCTTTCAGGTGCTCCTCACTTTGTCAGTCATCAGGTGCTGCAAAATTAGTCAGTGGCAAATAATATTCTGTTTTAACTGGTGCATGTATCCCTAAAAGGCAAGCAACAACTCCCCAGTGAAGACGGGCCTTCTGGAGTATTGAACTTATTATACACCTTTACAACCCACTGACTATTTTTGTTCCAATTTCTCTGGCTGAGGTTTTTCTGCTGGAATTTCAAGTGCTGCCCTGCCTGTAAAACTCACTAAAGTTGCTGCCTTTCTCTTGAAGCTCTTCCGCGTTGCCCCTTTTGAGTCATTCTCTGCTCTGTACTCCCACACTTTTCTCCATATAAGAGGACAGGTTTATTATTATTTGCATCTGGCTTTCCTCTACTACATTGGTTGAATTACTTTTGTACTTTCTACACTAACCAGCCCAGTATCATGTAAATTGTTAATGCTTAGTAAATGCCTATTGTATGAATGAAAATGAGAAATGATGTCACACTTCCAGAAGATAAGACTGTTGCCTTGAATATCAACTCATCTGAATGCTTTCTGTTTTTAGTGATGAGATTTATGAGAGATTCATGAGAACTTTCTTGACAGGTAGGGGTGTTGTCTTCCACTCTTTAATTCTTATCATTTACACATCCATTAGAGAGGACTACACTTTTAGAAAGGTAAGAATAAGAGGCAAAAGTGTTTGACTGGTGCTGGAGGCATGAATTCATATCCTGTAAACCTCCTCATACATGGCACCCTCTAGCAAATAAGACTTACTGTTTCCCTAATCTGCCCCAGCCCAGCCCCTACCATGTCGACATGCAACTTTGTTATTTGTACTCATACATACCTTAACTCTGGGTGATGTTTCCTTTCCCTTCCTATCCAGTGATTCTTCAATTTTAAGACTCAGTTCGTATGTCACCTCCTATGCAAAGTCTTCCCTAATTCCCAAGAATTAGTGTTATACCTTTTATAGTGCTGTCAGAGTATTCTAGATACTTCTATTATACAATTGTTACATTGTTTTATACTTTTGGTTTGCGTGCCTGCATCTTGTTTTAAAGCAGTGGTTCTCAACTTTCCTAATACCACGACCCTTTAATACAGTTCCCCATGTTGTGGTGACCCCCAACCATAAAATCATTTTCGTTGCTACTTCATAAGTGTAATTTTGCTACTGTTATGAATCGTAATGTAAATATCTGATATGCAGGATGTATTTTCATTGTTACAAATTGAACATAATTGAAGCATAGTGATTAATCACAAAAACAATATGTAATTATATATTGTGAAATATTTATTTCTAAATACAAATAAATGAAATTTTGTCGTGAAGCATGGTGTTGTTGTCTTGAAGCTGCTTTTAACAGAGTAGCTGCTTTCAACACAGCAGCTGCTTTCTACACAGTAGCTGCTCTCTACACACGTGTGACTGGTCCGCATAAGTACATTATGGCGCCAACTCTGTCACATACACCTGCATTTGTACCGGGCGTACGTGATGGGGTTGGTGCGATGATGTCATCACGCCGGGTACTGGTATGTGGGCGTATCTGCACGTGGGCGGACCCGCCTGGAGAAGGAGAGAGGAGCGGTGTCTCGTTCCTAAGACCATCAGAAATATGTGTTTTCTGATAGTCTTAGGTGACCCCTGTGAAAGGGTCGTTGGACCCCCAAAGGGGTCTCGACCCACAGGTTGAGAACCGCTGTCCTAGAGCGTGAGTTCCTCCAGGAGAAGAACCATGTATTCTTCCTCTCTGTAATGCCAAGCTCTTCCATAGGGCCTGACACATTGCTAACGTTAAGTAACTAGTTAACGAATTGGTGATTTTTAATAACAAAGTATTTATCTCTTTTATGTGCAAAACACCTTACTAGGCACTGATAGAGAATTAAAAAATGACTCAAACAAGGCCAAATGTTGTAAAAGCTTCCACTGAGGGATAAGAGTTATTAGGATGGAAAGAATAATTGGAGTGGGGACCTGAGTTGTGCCTCCAAACATGAGCACTTCCAAGGGCGGGGGAGTGAGGAGGGGCATGGGATTGACAAAACCATTCCAAAGCTGAGGGAACAGAAGGTCATCATAGGAAGCTTTCGTGAAATGAGTTAAAGGCAAATTCCATTAAATGTAAATAAAACTGCACGACTTTAAAGCAAACAATGCATAATGACTTAAAGTAGATTAAAACTAGAGACAGCCCCCTGAGAGTCCAAATGTACTTAATGTAGTTTGAAATTAACTTAATGTACAAAAATTCAGGTAAGTCGAAAAGGAAAACAGAATAGCATTGGGACGGCATGCTTCTGCCTCTCTTATTTAAAACATCAAGTAGCTGGGCATGCAATCACCCTTTAGTATGAACGCATATTATTAATTATACCCATAATTCAGAGTTATGATTAGAGTTTAAATTCACTATCTGCCTCGGGAACTATGATGCATGTTTGACTTCATGTTTTAAGCTCTATCTAGGGTGGGCACCTCTGTGGAAAGCAAGATGGAGCCTTCTCCTTACGCTACTATTTAAGGTAAAGTGAAATCCTTTGAAGTGGCATGATGAGCACCTTTCTGGTTTCCTAGAGAAGCATAAATTCATGCTACAGCCAGAAAGCATCAGAGGACATAGGTTACTGATACATGATTTATCACAAATGAATGGCACTGTGTTCAGCAGTGACCCAGTGGAGGAACTGTAAGAAAGGTCCTGGATTATGCAGAATGGTGGGTGCAGAAGAATTTAAAAATAATTTGCCTACAGAGCATAGGTGAGGTAGAAGGCAGGAGTCAGAAAATGACTGAAGCAAGTGGTGGAGCTAGAAAGGATTGTGACATTGGACGTACACAGTGTAAGGCTGGTGGAGTAGCAGCAACTAGAAACAGTCCCCACAGGAGCCTTTAGAGAAGCCAATCTCCACCACTGTGTTCAAGTACACTTGGGATGTGCCAAAATTTGTTACCAATAAAATTTTGATACCATACTTATTAGATGACATGTTATAAATAGAAGAGATATAAGATTACTCCTAAATTCACACAACTCAAAACGTTGCCTTCCAATAAGGTTTTTATTGGAAGAAAGGCTGTGGAGTTATCAGGAATACTGCTTTTTTATAGATCAGTTATTCTCCAAGTGTGCTCTCTAGATCAGCGACATTACCGTAACGTCGGAACTTGTTAGTATTTTAATCTCAGGCAGACATAATGAATCAGAAATTTTGGGGGTGAATACCAGCAATCTATGTTCTAATAAACCCTCCAGGTAATCCTGATTCACCTGAGAACCACTGATCTATTTAGTGATGTACTTTTAATATTGACATTCATACAAAGTGCATTTATATTCCTACCAAAAATTTGAACATACAACACTATTAGTTTTGTTTCTCTGAAAAATTGACTTGTGCTCTTTAATACTCTGGTGGAACCCATCTGGAAGCCGCCCAGTTTTTGTGTGTGTAAATGGTGGAAGTCCTTTGTACTTTTCTTTGCTGAAGTGAGCCACTGGACAACAAGAGGAGGGCCATAGTAATTATGATTTTCTTGGACAACTATCACACTAAAAAGTAGAAAGACAATTTGCCATTAACAAGCCTAACGGCTTTAGAGGCTCTGCTCCTTTGCCAACTCCACAGATCTAGTCCTTAGATGTGCAGAAAAAGTTACAGCTAAGAAATTATGATTTCTCTTTTTAAATGTAAAACTTCCAATTAAAAGATAAAAAAAAAACTTCTGATTAAAAGAAAATGTCTCAGGCAAACCCGAGACTTACTTCAATTATAAAACCAATTTTCCCCCTATTCAAACAACCACATAAAGCCAAAGTCGCTGATGAAAAATGAAAAAAAAAATACTATGGCCTAAAAAATTGAGTATGTGAGCAGAACTCTGTGTTTGTGTAAGCAGTAATACATGATAACAAACACATTTAAAGTGTTATAAAGTATTCCTGTGGGTATACTGTGCTAAATGAAGTCAAAGGCTAAATGAATCTGGTCCCCAAGAGTTCCATATAACTGGAAGCCTGCATTGTATCACTGTAGTTAGAAAATGGTTATTTTTAAATTTGCCTATTGAAACTCTCCTGATTGTGTGCATGTAAATCCCATTAAAGTTCATAGATATTACACATGCAATTAATGAGAGATATGCAGCCCCCTAACGTTCTCTAATGAACTCTGACTCAGCAGGTAGGGACTGATAATTACCCAGCACAGAATGTGTATTCGATTGCTTTCTCAGTTTATGGCTATCTGGTAACTCTGCAACACAGTGTACACCTTCTGTTTGAAAATAAGGGCAGGAAATTTTTGCAGACTTAAATTTAAACATGAAGCAAAATTCTTAGCCTGTTTATGGTCAAAGGATGTGAAGAGATAATACCTCCAAAATAAAAATAAGCAGTTGATATTTTAAGTAACATAAAATAAAACTTAAAAATAATAATAAATGCTTTCTATTAACAAAAAATGTGATAAAAACAAATATAATTAGGCTTACAGGGATATCATATATCTTCTCTTTTTCTGTGTAGATAGAAATTTGGCTTTATGGGAAACATTCTAGCAATATTGCAATGAAAACTTAAATGTATATCTTTCATCTAAAAATTTACTATCAGTAATTTGTTCTAAAAAATAATTCCAAAAGTTAAAATTAAATGGATAAAGATATGCATTGTGATGACATCTTGGCTATATCTTTCTAATGCAGCCAGTTTACTTTCTATTCTAAACCTTTCATTAAAGTACAATAGAGAAAAGTGGAAAAATAAGGAGTATGAAATGCAATTAACTTTTTATAAACTGAACACACAGATATAATCAGCACTCATATTAAGACACACAACATTACCAGATTCTGAGAAGCTCCTCTCGCTTACCCTTCTAGTGACTGCACTGCAAAACATTAACAATTTTCTTGGATTCCTACACAGATACGTTTTTGTGTGTTTTTAATTTTCTGTAAATTAAATCAGGTATTCTTCTAACTTGGCTTCTTTTGCTCCACACTATGTTTATGAGAATCAACCATCTATGTTGTATCTAATTGAGACTAGTCATTTGTATGGTTGTATAGTATTCCATTGGATGGATACACAATAATGTTGATGGACATTTCAATAAAGACTGCTGCTATAATGTACATTTTAAAAATAAACATAAATATGCATTTATGTTGGATACATACCTAAGCATGGGATTCCTGAATTATATGGTATCAGTTTTCCAAAGTGTTTATACAAATTTATACTTCTAACCAGCTTAGAGGTTTAGATACGACAATTTATTTCAATATGTTTAAAATCTATTATTTCCTTCCACATTTCTTTTTTTCTCATTGTTCCCTTTTACCACATAATTTTAATTGATTTTATGCTGTGTGACCTTGAAGAGGTCAGTTGGTCTTTCTGGTAATTTGTTACTTCAACTATAAAAATTACAAAATATAAAGGAATCCAGACAAGATAAAGGTCTGTTGTTTTCTTAATCTACCAATCTATCAACAAATAATTACTTTTACACTTAGAGTGCTGGTTTTTATAGTTGAAGTAACAAATCTTCATTTAACTTAGCAAACTGATAGCATTGACAATCTGTCTTCAAAATTTTATACTATACTAAGTTGCAGGGGACCTTTTAGCTTTAAGTTGAAAAACCTGAGAATCTTAATGCTTCAAGATAAATAGCAGTGTGAATGTTTACTACAGTCCTAGATTCAAGACTTGAACTGCGGCTCTTGCTGCTACTGAAGCAAGGCATAATACATACATACATGAATACATACATGCATAAAATCAATTAAAATTATGTGGTAAAAGGGAACAATGGGGAAAAAAGAAATGTGGAAGGAAATAATAGACTTTAAACATATTGAAATAAATTGTCATATCTAAACCTCTAAGCTTCATTTCTATTCTTTTTTTTTTTTTTTTTTTTTTGCTTTTTGGTATGTGGGTAGCTCCCTGACTGGGAATCGAACCCAGGCTGCAGCACTGACAGTGCCAGCGACGAAGCCTTAAGCCACTACACCATCAGGGAACTCCCCATTTCTATTCTTTTAATTAAATGACATAATTACCAAAGTATCTCCCTAGTTTATCTTCTCTTAATTGCCTTTTACAAAATAATTATACATCTCTATGCTAACAGAAATATATTCACTCTATAACAACCTGTTTTCACTTAAGCAGACTTCAAAGATGTACTAATTCATTTGGGAAAAAAATCTTGAAATTTTTATTATTCAGGGTCATAGCAATGGGTTTGATGGAGAATAATGAGATTTGACAAGATATGATAATCAGTGATCAAACATTTAATATGTATTTGAGTATTTTATTACATAATTACAAAAAACATTTCAATAGAATCTTTCTGTTCTTCCTCTTTGTTCAGGAGGATTAGTTAGTTGATTTATCACTGAAAGTGTTTTCCTACTAAAGTAGTTTGTGTCCAACATCATGAAACAGGAACTTCCATTATGCAATAATGATTACAATTACAGAAACATTCCAAAACAAGTCTCACACAACCAAAGTATTCTTACAAGTTTCTTCCATCCTGCCCTTGCTTACTCTAAGTTATTCTAATTTGAGCACTGATTGAACTATCCTCTAATAAAAGCAATGTTTGTATGTTCATCGTGAAGTACCAAAAGATGGAAATTTGTCAGTAGATCCAACCATTGAAGTTATACAAAGTCCAAATTCTTAATTATAACCCATAGACTGTCAACTCTACTTCTTATTTCCAGATGTTCAAGCAATATTATGAACATTTAATAGAATAAAATACCTGGGTCATGATTTTTAACTAATTTTCAAAGAGTAGAAAGATAATCAAAAGTGATTATATTACATTATTTTAGTCATTTTGTGTTTTCTTTACCTTGAGACTTGACCATCTATATCTGTGTAGCGTAAGCTTTTAGACTATCCAATGTATCATAGTACATCAAAAGTTTATTTTAAGAAGAGGGCAGGAGGATAGGGGTAAAGCCAATTAATAATCCCTTTAAAAGATTTCTGCAAAAGGTAATTATTTAATGATTAATTTCGATATTTGGATACTTGCTAAAATTTCTCCATGTTTATTTAGAATATTTAAAACATTTTCTTCACTGACTCTAACTTGTTGAATTGGTCATTGACATTCTTTCTCCTGAGATGATCTTACAATTAATTTTATATAAAGATAATAAAATTCTGACCAATAAAAAGTTAATGAATAATGTGATTAAGGTACCCATTTTTGTTCAATGCAATTTCTTTCCACTGACTACCCCTAGATCTTAATAAAGGAAAAATGTTTATATGTACATATATAATGACTATAGTGGAAGACATTGTTTATAATGGTAATATTGTCATGGATATTTTAAAGCCTAATAGAAAGTGGTTAATTCTACCAAGAAATAGTGGAAGCTAAAAGGCTTGAAAATAAATTTCACAATAAATCTTTTCATAAAAAAGAAATCAGAAGAGAAAATACTTTCACAGCATGTATCTAATGAGGTAGAATATATAAAGAACTTAACACACAAAGACAGATAACCTAATTATAAAATTGGCAAGTGATTTGAACAGACATTTTTCCTAAGAGAGATAAATGGAAAATAACCATATGGAAAGATGTTCGACATCATTCTCATTAAGGAAAAACTGCAGTGAATGGCACTACACACTCCCTGGAAGGATTATAATAAAAAAGATGAATAATAACACGTGTTGGTGAGAATGTGGAGAAATTGGAATCATCAAACATTGCTGGTGGGATTGGAAAATGGTGTAGCCACTATGGAAACCAGTTTGGAAGTTCTTTTAAAAGTTAAGCCTGAAGTTACTATATGACCCAACGATTTCACTCCTGAGGTTATATGCAAGAGAATTGAAAACATATGTGCACAGAAACACTGGTGCATAAATGTTTATAGCAGCATTATCATAACAGCTCAAAAGTGGAATCAGCCAAAATGCCCATTAACTGATAAATAGATAAACAAAATGAGCTTTATATCTATATAATTGAACATTATTCAGCCACAAAAAGAGATGAAGTACTGCTACACACTACAACATGGTAGAACCTTGAAAACATGATGCTAAGTTAAAGAAATCAGACACAAAAGGCCACGTATTGTACTATCGCATTTATATTAAGTTGGATAAAGAATAGTCAGAATAGGCAAATCTGTGGGAAAAAAGTAGATTAGAAGTTGCTTGTGATTGGGGTTGAGGGGTAGAGGCAAATAAGTGTGATTGCAAACGGGTACAGCTTTCTTTTTGAGTGACGTGAGTGTTCTGGAATTAGTTAGTGGAGATTGTACCCCTGGAACCTATGTAATTTTTGCTAACTAATGTTACCCGAATACATTTAGCAAAAAAAAAAAGTATGTATTTACTGGCCTTTGTGTCCTTTGTGCATTTCTTTTCTTCAGGGACCTTAGAGGAAAAATAATTTGTATGGGTAAGGGCAGACCTAGCATTCCTAGCATTCCTTTTCTAACAGTATTTACATATTTATGATACTCATGATTGTATATCCTGATTTCACTCAACTTCTACCACATGCCCTGCATAAATGCTCTGTTGCAATGCTCTTCTTCTCCTTTATCCAACTGGAAAACCTGGCTTTCTTCTGTAAATATTAAATTACATGCACCTTTCTCTGGGAAGTCTCCCAGAGGGTGGGACAATTCTCAGTAGCATATGCATTTTAGCTTCAGTTAAATTGTATTTTTAGCTATTTGCTTCCACAGCTGTCTATCGCATTGAACTGCAAGAAAGGAACAATCTCCTACACATCTCTGAATTCTCATAATGTATTTCACAAAATGCATATAAAGTGACTGGATAGTAAATGGTATTAAATATGATGTGAAAATTTAAGGAAAAAGATGAGTTCACTGAATGTTTAAATGAGATTTATTAAGCTCAATTTCTATGCATAGCATTGCAGTCAGAGATATGGTGAGATGCAAAAGATGGACTTCATAAAATCCAAACTCTTCCATCTACTTGTCTAGATCCCATTTCATTTTAAATCCTATCTGCTATTACTCTTTTATAGACAAGCCATATGAATGTATTTGTTTTGTTCCATATAGGCCCTAAAGTTTTGTTTCTGAGGTTTTGTTCATGCTGTCCCTTACAGTGCTTTCCCAAAATCTGCTGCACAAGGGCATCTTAAAATCCTTCTCCCCAGTTTATTTCCCTTGCTTCTATGCCCAGCAAATGAACATCATTTATATTTCATCCAAATAACACATTTTTTGTAACTTTCTGTGAAAAAAAAATGCTTTAACAATAAAAATGGACCCTTTCTAATGCTGCTTCTATTTCCACTAGCATGATTAATGGATGTTCGGCATTAGTCTTTTAAATAATCTTTATTTTTCACTAAAGGAGAAAGAGGACAAATTTCACTCAGCATATGTGACTCGGATTGATATAAAGACCCGTCTCTTTTGCTGGATTTGTGACCTTGAGAACATTTTTTAATGACTTAATTTATCCATTTGTACAATAGATAATTTGCTACTCTTACAATCCCTGAATATTAGATTTAGTTAAGTTATGCAAAGAAGAATCAAATATCATGAAGAAAATATTATTTTTAAAAGATACTATTAAGTCAGAGGAGAATTGGGCCCCTAAATCAACTTGGATTTATTGTCGTTGTTGTTATTCTGAGCAACATTAGTAACAAGATGTGAATTGATTTGCCATTTCTATGCTCTTCAATCTGTATTTTTATACATGCTCACCAGCTCATCCTCTGCCATCCTCCAAATGCACCTCAAAAAATTAGTATAATTCCTACTTGGCATTGTTTCTCTAATGGTCTATGGTATGGTAGTCAGTGTCTGCTACTTTAGAGAATTCTACTAATACATATAAATATTAGTAGAGTCCTTTTCTTAACCTTCCTTGTTTTCTCAAGAACATTTGGCTAAGGGTGTTAGAATGAGAACACAGTACTTGTTTGCTTAATTGAATTACATTAAGATTGATGGATTTAAATACTGAAAGCTTTTAATTTATATAGAGGCAGATTCTTTCTCTTAAATTTGTTCAGTTAGCTGATGAGGCAAACAGGCATGTTTGATATTCACAAAGGCTTGTTATCCACTGATGGTAAATCACCAAAAGGCAGCTGAAGTACAAAATCCCCTCCAATTTATTGAAGTCTGTGAATAGAAGATGGAGCAAGTAGTACAGGATGAGGAAAACCATTTATCTTCAAAATTGAAAGCAATGAAAATAAAACAAAAGGAATCCTTGGGGTCTCCTAAAACAGAATCCAACTATTGTAGTTACCAGTGACCCTCCTTTTGGATTTCTTAGTTCAATATTTTCCAAGGTGAGGTACCTGGTCCAGCAACATAAGCCCCACGCCAAACCTGTTGAATCAGACACTGGGATGGAAGCCAAGCAAGCCCATCAGATGATGCTGATACATATTACAGTTTGAGAACCATTTTCCTAAGTAATAGAGGTAAAACCAGTGACAGAGTTAGGACTTGAAACTAGACATTCAAGACCAGAATATTTAAACAAATAAAGCCAAAAATATGCTGTGTAATGTTATGTCCCACCTGAGCTTGTGCTTTTTAAGCAGCACCTCTCAACAACACATTTCTAGAGTCATGCATTTTAAATACGCCATTAAAAAAAAAACAATACCCTAGTCTCTATGATCTGTGTGCTATTGGGAAAGTGGCTTTTTCATTTTCCCAGAAAAAATTATTGGCCCTATTTCTCATTCCTCTCTGCATCAATACCATGCCCTGACCTAATTGTGGACAGAGAGTATTTCTTTACTCCTTGACTGTTGCTTCAGCTACCTCATTTGCTTTCTCCAAGAGAATATTTGTAGAAGTAAAAACATGCTATTTATGATCCTAAGCCTTAAGAGAAGTGTTTGGTTTTGCTTGATCTTTTCTGCTTCTTCCCCAGTTGAGAGAAGACCATGTCCAGTTTACCTGTTGGTCAACTTAGAAGCATGGAATGGAGCTGCTCTGCTGACATACTGACAGTGGGTAAGCAGAGCCAGCTACCTGCCTGTGAAGCAGAACTGAGTCAGCCAATCCTCAAACAACTGAGAGATCTGAGTATTATATTCTACTGACATTTCATGATTATCATGATTATCATGCAGACAAGGCTAGCCAATGAGCCCAGTTAGAGAAATTAGAAGGACAGACAAGACTAACTTCCAAGCATAACTTTCAGCTCAACTTGAATTAACAGCCAAATGGTCTTTAAATGGTGAATTTAGACATTCTAATAGAAGATAAATGAAATGACCAGCTTGTAAGAAAGGCATTCATGGCATATCAGTCCCCATAGTTACTGTCAAACAATGCTATAAATTTGATTATGTTTCTAAGAGGAAAAATAAAGTCTAACTTCAAGTACCATTAATATGGATTTTACTTTCTAATTCAGGAACATCAGCATATTGAAAGGGCATACTGGGATATTTTAAGATATTAAAAATATGTATACACTAAGCACAGTAACAGAAAATGTTGTCATTGACCTCTACAATCAATGTTCATTATAATAATAGATCTAGAATTTCATCATATATGCCCACTGCAATCAGTAAGTGACCACATCAGGGGATAATATTATGCTAGCAGCTTCCCCAATTTGGCTCTTGTCTGTTTTCCCTGAACATGGTAACTGCTATATTCTTCTTGTATCTAAATTAATTAAATTCATTAAATTTTCATACAGAAGAATGGGTAGAAATAGTTTTTCTAATGTGTGGCTCTAGAGCTCTTAGTCAATCATTAAAATATAAAAAATAAGGTAAGACTTATCGTATCTGAGATTTGACTACTGTGCATCTCCTTCCTACTTTTGTCTTCGGTGATTGAAGTTACTATACAATTTTTTTCTTTTGGTCAATTATTATGTTTAATTATCATCTTTGTAGTTGAATCATTAGTTTGCAATGTTATATAGAGCTTTCATTATATCCTATTTATTTCAAATGGCTGAGTTACCACTTTGAAATTTTTTATCCCCAGTAAGTTGAGTTTGTTCATTGGTTGGTTGATTTGTTGGATGTTTGGCATTTCTTGGCAAAGAAAATAGTATTTTTAAGCTGTATATAGTTGTTGGTTGGTTGATTTGTTGTTTGTTTGGTTGGCATTCCTTGGCAAAGAAAATATTATTTCCAAACTGTACATAGTCAAGTTGTATGGAAAGACAAATCCCTGTAAGAGATCATTTTATTTTCTTGTATAAGGAGAAACCATTGCATCAGAAAATACGAGTCATCAAAAATCCTTCTGATCAATGAATTTTCTCTGAGGATAGACATAAAAAGGACCATATTCTATTCAGACTTTATGCTGATGAGCAGAGAATTCAAACAATGTCACTTCGGTAGCCTGAATTTGAAATATTTCATTGTTGGTTTGTTCATGCAAAGGACTCAAAATATTTTAATGTTTTTGCCTCAATTCCATTGACTACAGCCAGGTATGTCTCTCCCACCAAAGAGACAGCGTCATCTGTAAGAACAGAAGTGTGGTTTGGCCAGTGACCTAAGTTTCCTTGTCTCTAAACAGTATTTGGATAGACACTGCTTATGTTTGCTTCGGCAATGGCTTTTTCTAGTTTCTGTGCTAAGAAAATCTCCCTCTGAATCAGATTACATACATTTTGCTGGTCTGAGAAAATTCTTGTCTTTTCCAAATGGCTTTACATTTTCATGGACCTATAGTCAATTTCATTAGATACTATAGTTTCTGTTTAATTCTCAGAAACCGAACTTACTTTCCACATCTTCAAATTTGCAGGAGCACATTATTATAATGCCAAAATCTAAATATAGTTTTCTACAGTAATTTAAAATACTTTACTATAGTCATTTAAAATATTTCATCAAGTTATGACATTGAGAAGAACTATTTAGTCAGTAATGCTGAGAAAATTGTTTAGCTACTTGGAAAATATCAATCTAGAGCTTTAATTCACAGCATTCACTAAGGCTGGTCCAAGGAGATTACAGAGATAAATATAAACCAAAAAATAAACAAACAAAACTTATGAACAAGCTGTTGCAAGTAACTAAATCAACTCTGGGTAACATAAAAATGTTTATCAGATAGTGTCAAACTTGGAGGAAAAATAGATCACCAAAGTCTTGGGTAGGCCTGGAACCAGAATAGCTGCTAATATCTGTCAGGAACTCTCAAATGATCTCGTTGGAACACTGCAGCAAAATCAGACTCCCCTCTCCCATTGTTCCTGTGTCATTTTGCTCATAATTTATATTTCATGGACAGGTGATTGAGCAAGTTAAGCTTCGTTCTGGATACTTTTTTTGTAGAGACAGAATGTTAACTGACCAAATGCATTCTCTATTCCTCCATGTTCTAAGTTTAGCAGTACTAGACTGAGAGGAAACTCAAGTTCTCCAGTGGAAAGAATTGCAGGGTTAGGGAGTGTGTTTAATTCTGGGGAGTGTTTTTCACAGATTTAACGTCACATTTTCCAGTTTATTTTTTTGTTGCATCATGACGAAGTAACCACTTGAGCTAAAGCCGACCCCCTGTCTTATTTTTATCAGTAGCACATCTCGTCATTTCATTTGCTGTGCCTGCTTGCTCAGTTGATACTGAACTTAGGAGGGAAAGAAGAATATCATGTAATAATTTCCTAAAAACCTAAACCAAAAATCTGTGTAAATGTTAGAAATGTGAGAAATGGAACTAGCCTTTGTGAACCAATTGAATCCTAGTGCTTAAGAATCCTAGCATGACCCCAGTACATATATTGAAACTTAAGCCTTAGCAAGGTGACTCATGTACTTTTGTTTGACAAACGAAGTGGTTGATAGTGTCTACAAATTGTTGATGCTCTTTACATTTAGTGGTTGCCTGTTGGCTATTGACTGTCACATCAATATACAACAAAAACTCACTGTACATTTGTATGCAAGACTCATCTTACTTGACCCAGACAAGACTTGGCTTAAGTTAACTTTTATCTTAGATGACTTGGCTTAAGTTGACTAAAATTATTTTTTCATAAGGCTTACCTTAGAACAGGCATTACATACTTGAATAACAAGCTTTAAGACACACATAATTTGGATGGTTGTATTGTGTTTCTCAGGCACATCTAAAAGTTGCAACTTTAAATTTCAGACACAGTAAAATGCTCTGTGAATACAGAGCACCAGTGTTTTAATTGGGTACAAACATCAACAGGTAGTGCTTGATCAGCAGCCCAAATTACGGTTCTTTCTATGCTATTTTTGGTCAAGGACCAAGGAAGAAACAATAGATGGAATAGTCATTTAGGTATAATAATTATACCTCCTTTCAATATGGTTTCATGTTGGTTCTGTCATTTTTAGTTACATAAGATTTATCTAAGTGATCTTAGCGTTAGATTTTGGAGACCAGTATGTAGCATCTGTTCAGAAGTTGGGTTTTTTAAAAAAGGAATCAATTTGCAGGAAAATCACCTCTTATTCAGTTTAAATGCTAGAAGCACTGACATCAGCCAGAGGGGTGTAAATAAAAATGTGTACTTATGAGAGAGTAGAGTCTCCATTACCAGATATACCCACACTGAGTGCAAAACCAGTGCCTTGAAGTCCATAGCTGTACAACCACTTTCAGAGAAAGAGGAAAGCCACACCAGTGGATTTCCCCACAGATACAGTAAACACATAATGCCAACATGAAACTATTTATGAGAAATTTCTTCCATGGATCATGAATGCCTGGTATGATTGACAAAGATTGCTGAGGTTGAATCCAAAATTTGCTTAGTCAATTATTTTTTCCACAATTATTAATGAGTCTCTGCTCTAATAGTTGGCAAAAATAACAAGGACTGAAACTGCACTGTGCTCTAGCTTCTGGGAACATTTGTCTTCAGACTATCACTCTATAGGCTATCCAATGGTTTGTTTCTGAGATTCATGGTGAATTTTTGTGTGTTCTCTTAGCTTTTGGACTCCTCAAAAGTAAGATGCAAAAATAAAATCAATTTATGAGAGCTCACATAATCAAAAATAATCATAATGGAAGATGCCCAGTTTTTAGTAACCAAAAAGGACCAGATTTTAACTAGACATCAGAGGGAAATCATTCTGATTGAAAATGAATGGAAAAAGACGTTTGAAAGGAGTTTATTTTCCTCAGATTTTAATTCACAAAGGCAAGGATATTTGACTTTGCCTTTAAGAATTTTGTACTTTGATTTCTTTGATCTTATAATCACTACATCCAAGTTATTTACATTTTTTGTTACTTTAAATTCTGCCTGGGAATTCAATGATGAGGGTAGTTTATAGTTATAATTGAGGCATTTTCACTGTGGTAAATTCCTACATCCTTATATTATTCCCTGTCACATTGACTGGGCTTGGGTATATGATGGGTATGTGACTTGTCCATGGTATATTTGCAAATGTGATGTAATCAGAGGCTCAAAAAGTGTTTGCACTTTGGGGCTAACCCTTTTTCTCTCCATTGGAAGCATACAACCCAGATGACAGCCAGCACCAACTTCCACACATGTGAGTAATGTTGAAAGTTAAATTGCCTGGTAGTTGACCCAGAGCAAAAAACAAGTCTCTTTCCACTTAGAGATAACCCAATTAGCATAATTTCTGGTCTTTTTCTATACTTATTTTTACTCATGGAAAGTAGAGTGACTTACATGATTGGTAAACATGAGAAAAATAGGCACAGCATGACTGAATCTTTTCCAACTTTCTTCTTCTCTGGAAGTCAGCCTGACACAAGGTCAAATTCTTCTTTGTTCCTCGTGGGTTAAGTTTACATCCCATATGGCCATCTGGCCCTGGTTCATAGTAACTAGATGGTGACTGCTTGCATAATACCGACATTTGTTAGCAAGGCCATTTAGCCTTCACACCAAATTATGTACTCTAATAATTTGCAAACCAAATAGTTCTAATTAATATAGACACTTGAAAAAAATAAGAGAGGTATTGTTAGAGCCTGAGCTTTTAAGGTTATTATGACCTCAAGAACCGGACATTATTTTAGAGGAAGCAATTGAACTGAAAAAAGTTAAGCTAAGAGAGGAAAAGATGGAAAGAAAATTAAGCTTGTTGTAAAAGACAGAAACCTCAGGCACAGGTGCAAAGTAAAGGGGCACAGATGCAAAGTAAAGGACCACAGCGAGACATATATCAGTTATTTAAAAATCTTGCTTTAGTTATTCAACAACAACAATGACAACAACACAATTAGATTAGCTTTAGGTTTCCTATTAGAAGAAATATACCCTAAACTCAAATTTGAGTCTGTGTTAACATTTAAAATGTTTGAAATTTTGAAAAATGCACTACAAAAGTATCTTCTGCACAAATAATCTATGTACACAAATATGTTGTTTTAACAATACCTACAATAGTGAAAAAATTAGAACCAGCAGAATGTTCATATTTAAGGAAATGTGTAAATTAGTTACAGAACATCCACATCATGATCTCCATAAAAAATTTTAAATGATGATGTAAATCTATACATATCAAAAAAATTTTAGTGATATTAAGTTAAAAAGCACCATGATCTTAAAAGAGCATGGTCTGAAATATGTTCATAGATAGAGATAGATTAGATAGATGATAGACAGATAAATAGGTAAATATGTAGCAAATGATCTGAAAAATACATAACAATCTCTTAACAGTGAATATCTTTTGGCAGAGCAGTAAGAAAATACTTGTTCAGTTTGATCACCACCTTCTACACCATTTTTTATGCTGTTATTTACTATTCTTTGAGACCAAATTTACCCTTAAAATAATGAAAATTTACCACCACTGGGTTATACCAAGAATATGAGACAGGTTTTGAATGCACTAAATGTGTTTTCTGCAGTTAGTCAACAAGTATTTCTGAATCCTTGCTTATTGAACATTTACTATATTCCAGGCACAGTGGAATAACATTAAAAATATATTTGTGATATAACCTCAAGGGTTTACATTCTATTTAAGGGACAGATTATTGTAATTGATTTTATACAAATTGATTTTAGAGTGTCTTTGAGACATCAAAAATGAGGCATGAAGTGAACAGTAAGACAGCCATGAGTATGGTACTCAACAGACATTTATTTATAGCAGTAACTTCAATGGGGGGTGGATTTCTTTCACCTCTGGAATTACGCAACAATATTGGACACATTTTTGGTTGTCATAATTGAAGAGTCCTATTGGCATGTGTGAAACCAGATGATACTGGCATCTAATGGGTAGAGGCTTTGGATGGTATTAAACTTCCCACAATGCCTAGGACTGTAGCCAACAACTATGAATTATCTGTCCCAAAGTATCAATATTACTGAAGTTGAGAAAGTGTGGGTTAGAGACACACATTTCTGATTATCCTAGTAGGTGATATTGAAGTTACGTGGTTGTAGATGAACTTAATTAGGGAGAGATTTTATGGAGCCAAAAAACAAAGATTCTGGGAGAAACAGCATCATTTAATTTTCTGGTTGAGAAAATGAGGTAAAAAATAATTGAATTTCCAGACAGGAAGGAAGGATAGAAGGAGTATTAGGTCATGGAATTCAAGAGAAGAGAGATATTTAAGGAAAAAAACTGTGGTCAAGAGATTTGGAAAGTTTCTAAAAAGTTGGATAACATGAGTACTAGCTAAAATGCTTGTTGAATTTGTATCATGTGCATCATTGATGACATTTGTAAAGGTTATTCTAAGCAACGCTTGATTGAGTTGCATGGAAACAATAAATGGAGACACCAAGTGTAGATAATTATTTTAAGAATTAGTCTATGAAGCAAATAAGCATAGAGAATGACTTTATGAAAAGATGGGGCATTTTGTTAATTTACTGAGAGAGAACTAAACATATTTAAAAATAAGTAGGCACACAAACACCTTAATAAAACTTATAAAAGAAAAATACAGAAATCAATATGAATATTCTTAAAGAGCTCATAAATTGAATCCATAATTAAGAAACTTCCCAACCTCAGACGGCTGCATTGGTGAATTTTTACAAAAACCTGATAAGAAATCACTACCCTTAAATGAAAAAAAACAAAAATGAATAATTTTCCAATTAATTTTACATTCACATCAATAGAAGCATTAAAAGACAGCAGTAATAATGGGCTGATTACTCTCATAAACATAGATGAAAAAATGACACAAAATAGAACAAAAAATTCAAAGATATGGGAAAAGACTAATTCATCATGGGAATTATTAAAAACAAGAATGAATTAAACTGCTAAAATGTATAATGTAATTTGCAAAATTAAACAAAATAAAGTAGGAAAAAGCATGTGATTATCTTGATTAATTTAGAAAAAGCATTTGATAGTCAACAATCATTCAAAATAAAATCTCTTAGCAACTTAAAATTTTAAAAAAACTTCCTAATCTGAAAGAAAAAGATTATCTGTAAAACTCCTGTATCAAACATCTTATTTAATATTGAGATATTTAAAACTCTCCCCCAAGGTCAAAAGACTAATGCTATAACCATTTTATTAAACTTTGCAGTAAGTTCCCAGACACAGTAAGAATGCAAATGAAACATTCTGAAGGCATATAAATTGAAAAGAAAGAAACAAAGTTATCATTATTTATTACAACATAATTATATATATTAACGTTTAATGGGAAATTATTGGAATTTAAAAATAAATTTGCTAAATTTATTTATGTTCTGTTCACAAAAATTAAATATATTTTTATATATCAGTAAGACACAATGATCAAATTAGGTTATTTTTAAAAATTTCAATGACATCAAATATCAAATAACTAGGAGTAAATTTTACAACCACCACTCAGGACCTCTACAAGAAAACCTTCAAAATATTATTTGGAAAAATTAAAGATGACCTAAGTAAATGGGTGGATACACTGTACTCATGGACTGAAACACTAAATATAAAAATATGTCAATTCTTGCCAAACTGATCTCTTAACTATTTATTATTGACGAGATACCAGATTGAATGCAATTCCAAACAAAATCCTAGAATTTTTCCTTTGTAGAAATTTATGAGCTGATTCTACAATTTATAGAGAAATGAAAAGGGCTCAAAGGAGCAAAGGCAATTTTGAAGAAGAATGAAGCTGGAGAATTTACACTGCTATACATCAAAACATAAGAGAAAGCTAACATAATAAGACAGACAGAACTGAGTAGAAAATACAAAAAGAGAATCATAGATAGTTATCTGATTCACAAGAGAGGTGACAATGAAGTTCAGTAATGAAAAAATTGTATTTTCATTAAATGACTTTGAGTTAATTAGATATCCAAAAAAAAATTAATATTCACTCCTACTTGACACCATAAACAAAAAGTCAATTCCGGATAGATTAATGGACTATAGACCTAAACAGAAAATCTTATGAAAAACCTTTTAAAGAAAACAGAAAATTGCTTCATGAAACTAGAGAGTAGGGAAGGCATCTTATAAACAAACTACCAATCATAAAGAGAAAAAAGATTAATTTGACTAAAATAAAATTAAAGGCTTCTACTCATAAACAGACATCACTGAGAGAATAAAAAGACAAGCCAGAGACTGGAATACAGTATTTACAATTCCTATCATTAACAAATGCCTTGTATCAAGAATATAAGAACTCTCACAAATCAGTGAGAAAATAGCAAAAAAAAAAAAAAAATCAATAGGAAAATGGACAAAAGTCAAAAGAGAGCATCCAGCTAAGAATTCTGGGAACTGGCAAAATCATGTTATTTTTAAAGGCTAAAATTGTCGTGCTCACTTCTTAAGAAAAATAACTGCCCCAGGTAGAGCTCAGGGAACTTCCATTACTGTTTACAAAGATCTCTTTAATTATTTATAGAGAATAAGAAAATGAATATATATAAATTGCCAAGGTTATGACACCTTACCAAGTTGTTTGTACAGTGCTGCCAACGTAAGCACACAGTGACAAGTTTGCGAACTTAATTGTTTGATTTTGGGTGTGACAACAGCTCTGATGACCATTCCAGAAAAAGTTTCAAAATTGCTTGGAAGAGTGGACAAGGCGCTGGTATCGGTGCATAGTTTCCCAAGGGGAGTACTTCAAAGTAGTGATTTTCTGCAATAAGATATGTAGCATTTCTTCTAGGATGAGTTCACGAAATTAACTGTCCTATCGTCACTCGCGTGCACACACACACACACACAGTCAGTGAGAAATATGATAAGAACCTTGGGAGATTTCCTAAAATAATGTCTACATTTACCTAGGCAGGCACTTATTATGCAAATATCTATTAAGGGTCTACTAGGAACTAATCATAAAAATGAATACAAAATAGACAATGCGCTGTAGAATTGTACATCTGGAACCTAGGTAACTCTTGCTAACCAATGTCTCACCCCAATAAGTCTAACAATAAAAAATTTTTTTATAAAAAAAAATGAATGCAAAGGTGAATCCAGCCAAGTCCATACTACTAGGGAACTTTTAGATAGTCAGGGTGCAGTGAGACAAAATATATTTACATAACTAACTACAACCACACCCTTAAAAGAACTGCAAAAGGGAGAATTGAAGATATAGTGTAATTAGTGAGAAAGCCCTTCTGGTTTGGAAATAGTATGTAAACTAACTTGACTGCTATATGTCTAGGCATTGGGCCACTGGAATTAGAGATGTTCCTAAGATCCCTTATTTATGAGGGCAGGTTGATAAATTTTGCCTCCCCTTAAATAGAAAATGAACAAGAAAAGATATTTTAATGAAATAAAAAAGGAATACACCCACATTGTTTATTTTTAAACTTGCATCATTATTTTTCTACAAAATTGCCACATACTTCAATACACGTTCACAATCATGATGAAGCTGCTCACCTCCAGTTAGTGGTTTGTCACTCACATCTGCTTGTCCCACTTTCTCATTTTTGATCGGCCTCACCCAGCATCTTACTGTACTCACAGAAACACACTGATCACCATAAACAGCTTGTGTTAGTCAGTGAATTTCATTTAAAGGAATTCTTTCCACTAGTAAGAATTCAGTAACAGTAGACTGTTTGAACTGAACATCTGAACACTCTTCATTTCGATATGCACTAGATGAAAAATGGAAGCATCTGTGTGTGCGTATGGGTATGGTATAAACAAGGATGATGGAGGAGAGATACCATGTGATTACACAGAACCAGTTTATATCCAGAGATGTCTAATGAAATAAAAAATATTACAGTACAGGCAAAATTTATCAGCCCACCCTCGTAACTAAAGCTATTCCACATTTGCATTTTCTAAGGCAGCATCAAAACTAGTATAAGCTCTATAATTTAGGTTGCCATACATAAATAAATTGTAATAATAATTATAATACAATTTTAATAAGGCCAATGATGGCTAATATTTATTAATTTCTAAGAAATTTGAAAGCACTGTGCTGAGCATGTTACAATTCTCATCTTATTTAATTCTCACAATAGCCCTTTGCAATAGTTGTTAATTTTATTACCTCAAATTGATAGAAGATAAAAGGAGGTTTGACCAAAATCACACAAGCACAAAAGGTACGGCAAGAATGCAACCCTGACAGTCAGCTGCCTGAATCCCCATTCCTCTTCAAGGCCAGTCCTCTCTTTCCACTTAACGTATTCCAGCATCTGGCTCTCACGTTCCTGCTGATACCTTCCTCTCCATTTCATCCATGTCCCACACCTCTCCCTTGACCCCATTCAGGCAACCTGTGGCACTGGTGAGAGCACAGACTTAGAACACGAATATACTTGGATCCGAAGTCTTTGCTCTCTTACCCAAGGCATGTCATTTCACATTTTTGGAGTGATGGAAATAAAAAATCTTTACTTTGCATATTTTTGTGAAGTCTAAATGAAATAACATATAAAAATGAACTTTTAATCAAGAGGACATTAGCTCGGCTTCCTGAATACACCGAACTTCTCTAGTGTTAGGTCTTTTCTTATTCTCCTTTTTCTGCCTGGAAGACTTTTCAAATTAAATCACTTCTCAGAATATTCCCTGTGTGGAAAGCATTTTAAGCTATCAAAATCTTAGCCATCTTTTAGATTCCAATTTATGTTTCACTCTCTCTGTAACTCCATAATCCATCTCTACCCTGCCACTAAGGAATAAACCTTCCTCCTGAATCCACTAGTACCTACCTTTAGCACTTACCCTAGTCTGCCTTGTATGAGTTCATGGAGGGCTAAGACCATAGCTTTATCATTTTTGTCTTCTTTGCTCTCTCCAGCACAGCCTTGCTTTGGTAATTGGTTTAGAACACATGCTTCTTAGAGGTTTACTAAAGTGAGTTGTTTAGTCTTTCACCACTGGAAGCTTGATATTCTAGGCAGATACACACAAATTAGGATGTTTTTATCCCCGACAGTGCAGCTGACAGAATCAATGTTAGAAGATAGCTCTTTACTCGGCTGTCTTTCTTACTCTGTGGACTTTAATAACTCACGTATGCATAGAAGAACATTGTCTACATTATGTTATTATCCATCTTTACTGCTGTTTATAGTCTGTGTAGAGAGAAAAAATCAAATTTACAATAAGACCATTTACACAAAATAAGGCCTAAACTTGTCACAACCTGCTCATTCATTCATTATCCTGAGTATCCTGCCTCCACAAAATGTAGTTATGCAACCCATTGTCTTCATAACATTATTTTCATTTGTAATAATTGCTTTAAAAATGCTACTAAATGTTTACTTTGAAATGTATGTTTGTCTGTGTGTCTGCATGCATGTGTGTGTGCCTGGAGGGTGTAATGTGATCATTTCTGAAGACTCATAATATTTAGCAGGGCTTTAAGCCTACTTAATATTGTAAAGTTTATGTGACTAGAAATCATACAGCAACCTGCTTAAAAATATGTAGAGAAAACCATCCAATACCTAAAAGATAGTATTTTATTAAGGAGTCTTGGAAACAGATTGACAGATAAGGCCTCCCACACTCTGATCTTTATGTTGTCATTCCCATTTTTCAGTATTTCCTCACATGAATTCCATTATCCCAGTAAATGCAGCCTTGATTGCCAGTTCTCCTGCCTCCAAGCCTTTGAACATACTTCCTAGAATGACAGTCAGCACCTGTCAAAAATTAAAAATCCTATGGCCTAGTTCAATTGCTGCCTCTTGAATCTTTTAACATTTAATAATAATTGTGGTCTGCTCTCTGCAGCACTTCTCATTACCTTGATTATGTCTCACAACAATACTAATAGGAAAGCATTAAGCCCTTAAACAAATTTTCTTATTTAATCCTTTCATTGACCCTAAAAGAAGGTACTAATATTCTGTTTATTTACAATGAAAAAAAATTGAGGACTAGAAAGGTCAGGTAACTTGCTCAATGGCACCCAACATGAAATTGACAGAAGTGGGATCCAAGCCTGGACCATCTGTCTCTAGAGACCAAATTCTTAACACCATTCTACTAACATCCTTATAGTGAATATTACTGTGATCAGTATATTTTATCCCTGCTGCTAGATAGACTCTGTTTGGCTCTGAAAGAGAACCTGTATTTAATTATTCTTCTTCATGTGTAATTTGTAACCTTAATTTATATGTAAACACTAAATATTCTCTGTAGTAAATGGTAACTCTGTAAGAATTTCCTCTTGCCTATCAAAGCCTGCAAGAGGAAATAAGGACAAATGAAAGGAAATATTGATTAATTAAACCAGTCGATCATAAACAGAACACCCAGTCTACTATAGTTGCTAAAGGGAAGCCTCATTATTACTATATATTATTATATTAAATGTGTATTAGCATAATTTGAAATTTAATTTTCTAAAAAGATTAAAAAGAACAGAAAATAGCTTGAGAATAGATTCAAAACATACTAGTTAAACCTTGCTGGAATGAAAGTTTATTCAAATGGGCACAGATATTAAACATACTCAAATATGTGTATTTTCTATATTCTATAAATATTCAGATAACATGGTAATGTTATATAAAGCCTTTTAATTTGACAAATTATGAAGAATAAACTTTTTTAGCTTATAATACCAGTTATAATAATAGAAGCATATTACTGGATGCTAAGATGTTCATTTTTTATACCCTATGTTTTCAAATAAATTTGGAGAAAATTATATCTAAGGACATAAGCAATAAAGTATGAAACGAGAAACTGAATATAAAACCAATGCTAACAGAAAGAAATCAATATCCTAATTTACAAAGTATCATCCGAAGTAGCCTGGTGTTCGGTGCAAAAATAGAACATGGGAAGCTATATAGATTTTTATCCAAAAGAGATTACTTATCATTGCGCAAGAAAAAATATAGAATTTACTAGAACTAAATGCTAGAATACATTTTATTAGGTATGTTATGTAATTGATTTTTGAGAGTTAAAATTCTCAACTACAAATTTACAAAAGATAAAAAAAGCTGATTTATATAAGAATTTTTAATGATTTCTGTAAGGCTAAAGAATATAGTAAAAATATCTCAGTGGAGGCTTTACAAGAAATATGAACTAAGAGGAAAAACCAACATATTCCACATATGTAGATATTCAGGTTTCTATCAGAATCTGAATCAAATTAAAACTTAGAATGTGTAGAAAAGAGATCCCTTAGAAAATTTTCTCTAAATATCATAGTTCTCATTTGAACATTTATTAGAAGTTTCCCAATTTATGCTGAACCAGTCCTTCTAGCATCTTATACTCCAATCATCATCTCTTATTCCAACCATACAAAAATACATGCAATTCTCTAAATGCATTTGTTATCTCACGCCTTTATGCTATTTTACGTGGTTGCTTTTTATGGAAGAAATGCCCATTCTCCGCTATTATTCTATGGAATAGTAATCACAGTCTCTTTGAAAATTTCTCTTATCCACAAATAAAAATCAGTTTGTTTCTCCTGTTTATATTTCTTAAGGTGATAGCTTTCATCTTGATTCCCCTGAAATGATTTGTAAACTCAGGAGCATACAAAATATTTCGTTAATTTTAAAAGAGTGTTTTTTATATAGAGAAAATATTTATAATTGCATGTTGAATAAATGAATCAATTTAAGTCCATCAGTAATTGAACAAATAGCAGAATGCATTATTTTAAAAGACCATATTTTTAATTTATAAAGTAAATATTAGGTGAAGCCAAATGGTTCCGAAAATGGGTATGGTATAAACATTTGATAATAAAACTAAAAAGGCTAACTACTTTCTTGTAATATTCCTTTTAACATATATCTGTTGAATTCCTACTATTTGTCATACACTCTACTTTCAGTAGTCTCCAGGCCATACCTGGTCACAGTATGAGTGAAGAATAAAATTATAATCTACCAGATATAGGGAAAATGACCAATACATCTTGCTCACTCTAGTCTAATCGTTACCCTGATTAAGATATCTAAGCAATCAAAGATAATTAGAATTTCAGCACTATACTCTGAAGTTTGTTAAAGGATGATCACTGTAGAATATCCATATGCCTGCCAACAGAAAAACACACACGAGAAATCCAAAGGCTTTTATACAAGATGAACTTTTGGAAGCAAGAAGCATCTCCTGTCACCCCAAGTCCTTGCTTGTGAACACTGAAAGAAAGGCAAAACAAGATGAAACAAAAAAATGAAATTAGGAGATGGCTGGAGAGGAAGAGTTTATTCATGTTGCTTGAAAACTCCTGGTTTATCTGTTCAGAAATTTCCTTTGCAGTGCTAACATTGACTTTTATAAGCCCTTCTCTTCTAAGTCAATCTCTGAAACAGCTGTTTTATTCACATTTCATTATTCTCCTTCCCTGTGATCTGCATGTATGCAAGTTGAGACAAAGTTTTAATGCCTACAGAGATTATTGGGTTTTACCTTTCATCTTCTCCATAATGTATCCAGATGATTAGGGATGGTTGGTTAACTGCTTTGAGTGTGTCAAAGCACTTTTTAGAGATGAGTGTTATTCACATACAGCAGAAGCTATATAAAAATTTTAATATGTGGGGAGCTTGAGGGACAGACTCAGAAAAGTATTATTTCCTCATAATATTCTGAAGGTCTTATCTAAACAGACAGTATTTAGAGGATCATCTTAAATAAAATGGTTGGAGCTGACATTTTAAAACTCACACTTTAAAATTCATTTTGGAAATAAAATTTGAAAATAAAATTATATTAATATCCTTTTTTTGCAAGCATTACAAATAATTGGTTTAAAATTTATATGGAAATTTTCAAATTTCTCATTTCATTTCCTTTACATTACATTTAAAATATAAATGTATACAGCTAACTACCAATTCATATGAGATGTCAACATAGTGCTGGATTCTAAGTGAACATAAAATTTGTATATGTGTGTCTAATTAGACCCAGTTCTAATTTAATCTATGCCTCATATATTATATAAATGTTGCCCCTCTTTGCCCTCCCAAATTCCTGTCTCCATACATGTCATTTAATATTTTATTTATTTGTATACTTTATTTCATTTATTTCCCCAAAACAAATATTAAAAATATAGTTACAAACACGTAAGAAATGATGGTGTTACTTTCCATAGATATTTTTCACCAATTTTATAAAATATTCAGAGCATATCCTAAGCCTTCTAATTTATATAATTTAAAGGTATCGTAACGTATGAGTGTGTTCTAATCACCAGATGCTGTGCATATAATTAAGGGTAATAAATAGCTTCATTAGTCTTCATCTTACTGTGAAAATGCCTTAAAGAAAGTCATCATCCCTTTGTCATATCTGCATGTGATCCAAAAAACACTCCATAGACTAAACTTTCCTCTTTCCCACACCTTTCTCTAACTTCCGCATCCTATCAAATGTCAGGGGAGATGGTGAAGGCAAGTGTTGTGTCTGTTGCCTGGAAGTCAAGCTGTTAACAGTTCTGTGTTCCTCTCCTCTCAGCTGTGAGCTATCCTGTGGTAGTCTGAGAAACAGAAGTAACAAATAAACAGGGAGGAGAGTTATGTACCATCATTAGAATTTTCCCATCTGTTTTGGTCCTCCAGTGACAAAGCTCTGAAAAGCAAGTCAGTTCCAAAAGCAGCAGCAGGCTGCGGAGCACTCACTAGCCTCCCTGAAACGGATTAACTAAAATGTTACAGGCTCTTGTTTGATACTTGGCAGAAGACGTTGCAGTCAATAACGCATGCCTGTGACTAAGGATCAAATCTGGAGCTTGAGAAGCCACCCAAAATGTTTTACTGCAAATAAAATTTCCTGTTGCTGGAATAAATAAGCTGTATTTATTTATACCTACCTTGGCCATGAACATTTTGAAAGCTGCAGATTCAGCAGTGACATATGGTGCATCCAAAAGGCCTAAAAATCTTTTTCTTTTTTTTTTTTAAACAAGATGTTCCTTGGCTTTTTCTCACTGTTCATGTTACTAGAGGCTGCTGTGATAAGACATTTTTATAGAATCTCAAAATAAAAATCTGATAAAATACTACATTGTTTAGGAGTTCCCATAATACTATAATCTGTCTACTACTTCTAGAAATGTGTTTCAAATGAAAAGGTACATGGTACATTTCTCAATTTTAAATACATTTAAATTCCAGACTTCTTTGCTAGAGTTTGAAACTTCCATTCACTGCCCCAGTTCCTCTCTGTGAACACATTTCATGAACAGTCATTTTGAGGGCTACTCCCTTGAGATCTCAGATTATCAGGAGGTCAAATGTGGACTGCTATTACCGCTATTAATCTTCCTCTCCTCGGTGACAGCATTCCTTCTGGCAGTCTCTGAGTCTTACAGGCGCAAAATAGTTCAATCATCCGGAGGGAATTTCAACTTTAAAAATATATCTTTTTAGTGCAATGGGAGAATGCACTGTAATTTAGGATGAAGAAGTCCAAGCCATTTTCTATAAAGTCATTCAAATGGAAATCATTGCAAATGTGTGAAGTCTTTTCTTTTCAGCTCAAAAACAAAAGCTTTATTTTTATGGCTACAGCATCACAATATATCAATTTCCTTTCCTACCCATTTGACAAGTGTTAGTCTTTGTGAAAGGCAGCCCATTATTTTGAAATTATGGAAAGAAGGCTACATTAGATAAGGACACTACTGGGCCTCAAAGTGGTTAGTGATTGCCTGTCTCCCTGTTTTCTGCTATTTAGTTGCTCATTTTATTTTAAAGTGATTTTCATAGAATTATCGCCTGTTAGTTACACTAGAAAGGGATATACAGAGTGTCATGCTGCTGCTGAGGAAACTGAACCATGGAGACTTGGAGTGATTCAGCCAAGGACAGACAGAACCAGTGGCAGAGATTAATTTCCTTCCGGTGTTGCTGCATTCTATCATTAAATAAGGTAACACATGTGCCTGTGATTCAAATAACTTCTAGACTTCAACCAACGATAAAACTGCTGTTTTGTAACTAACAAAAGTACCCATTCTCATGCTATTTGATCCCATCAATATTACACAATTTTTCTAAATTACATGTCTAACCCTGTATGCTTAGCAGTGTTTAAACATCTCAGTATTGCATGCTCTACGTCATTCTTGAATTTCAAAAAGCTAGTGCTTTTTTGAATTTTTGGCATCATGAGCAAATGAAGCAATGTTTTTCTTTATCTCTTTTATTGGAGAAACAAATACAGATTTAGTGATTAGATGCTATGTTAGGAATTGTGACATGTTTCAATGCTAGTTCAGCCACTTCCTAAGAGTTTCCAAAAGGGGTACAGCATACTATAACAAACAATAGCTTGGGAGCAATTTTTATTATTATTATTATTATCATTATCATTATTCATTATTTTTAATCCTGGATCCAGAAATAAGTGGATTATCCCTTGCCAACATTATCCTTTAATGTGAATAATGATACCACTTTCCAAATTTTTGAAGAGTAGAGGTGAATTTAGTTGGTGAATTTTAAAACTCCTAGAAATTTTAAATACATCTATATTCCTAAAGCCAATATTTTGACGTTTGAATTAAGAGTTTAATGTAATTTCTCATTTTTTAAAATTATTTTCTGTTTAAGAGACTTTGTTTTGATACCTATTTCATACTTCAGGCATAATACTCACCAGTTAGACTATACAAAAGTGAATGTAATGTTTTCTGCTCTCAAAAAAGGGAGAAGTTATATTTCTAAATAAGAGATATTTAAAGAAATAAAAGGAAGTGTGCAATAAATGATAATGCCAGGATTCTATAAATAATGTGTTATGTGAGCAAAACAATATGAATGTAATGTGTGCTACATAGGGAAAATTTTTATAGATGAAACACTCCAATAATATTCATAATACCTAATATTTATTCAGTACTTCCTATATGCCAGATACTGTGCTAATCACTTAGCAAATAATATTTTTTGATAACAGTAATGATTCCCATTTTGCAAAAGTGGAGACTAAAGACCAACTATATAATTAGGCTCATGCCACGAGGTTATAGACTTTATCCAAGATCATACAACATGAATAAGACGGAAGTAAGACTGAAATGAGCATATTCTTATTCAAAAGCCTGTATACATAATTACGTTTAGTGAAAAAGACTGATTGAAGCTAGTATGTAGAAGCTATTCATTGAATCTCATATAATATTATTAGGAAATTTAAAACTTATTCTGTAGTAAAAGCAATGGAATATAGATATACAAGTACAATATAATTTACTTGTTATGTGATTAGGTTAAGTAAGGTTCAAATTTTGAAGATCTGAGATTGGATTATAAAATACTCTCTATTTCAACTCAGAAATTAAAAGCAAGAATAAATGTCAAAGGTAATAAAGCTTTAAAGAAAATGAATTCAGTTAAAGAATTTTTCATAATGTACAGATTTATGAATTAGACTTTGTCTCTTAATTTACCTATTTTACACCACCAGCCTATCTATTTAAACCCAGTAATTATATTAATATCATTATTCTAGTTTACCAAGTAATAACCCCAATTAGTCTAATACTCATCTGACACGATACATAGTTACTACAATACTCTGTACTTCACATTCTTGTGACTTTTTATAACTGGCAATTGATCATAAAGAGAATTATTTAGGGTGAGGGTGTTGTATTTTTTTCCTCTAGTCTTGGCATCTTTCTATTCCACAACAAAGGTTATTCCTTCTTGAAGACTATTTGGTGTAAAACACTCTTGCCTATGGAAGAGACTATTGAGAGGCAATTCTTACCTCAATGTTTTGATATCATTCTTGTCTTCATTGTTTTTGAAGTGCATTACAAGTGATTTCTTACTAATGAGCAAGTATAGAATTTGAAAATAATTTTAAAAGTTTCAAATTATTCTTATAATTTTATTCAACTTACTTTCCAATCTGCTGTACTTGAGTGAGAGACGAAGAGAGGAATTACTAATAACTCCACACATCCCATGGAATGGGTTAGAATTGAGCACATCCTAAACCTATGTTATAGCCCACAGTGAGTGATTGCAATTCATGTACTTTATTTATACTTCATTTCATTCAAAACCCTGTACTTGTTTCATCAAGTAGTGGGAATACTCACAAGCATGTGCTTCATGTGTGCATACCAACTGTCATATTTTCTCTTTACCTCTCTTTAATGCAGAATATCACCTACTTATGCTTTCTCAGAAAACCCACTATATTACCTCTTTACCCTCTCAATTGGATCCTTTCTTTTCTTCAATACTCTGCATACTGATACTATCAGGATTATCTCACTGTTTTTCTCATAATACAAATCTCTTTCACCATTCTCCCAAAGTACCCAGTCATTTTACACACTGGTATCCCCAAACATGGTGTCCCTCTGTCTGAACACAATTTCTCTCCTCTTTTGTCTTTTCTTGTCAACCTCCAACCCACTCTTCAAAATCGAGCATAAATATCACTACTGTGTGATGTTTGCCTATTTCCCCCCAGCGGTATTAGTCATTCTTTCATGATTGTTCCCAGAGCATACTGTTATTTCTTGGGCATAGAACTATTATTTAGCTTTTAGTCTATTTCCACTGGGCTATAAACTCCTTAGGGGGAAAAAACTGTGTCTTATTCATCTTAATCAAAGAGCATTGCTTTGCACACAGTAGGTACCCTGTACATTGATTAAATGCAAGACAGGGTATAATACATTAGTTTAAAATGGGACATATCAAAAATCTTATCTAACTTTACCAAAGAATGAAATGATTCAAAAACAGAAAGTTAAGCAACAACAAAAATTTAAAAATGCCAAGTGTTCATTCACAGAGAGCTAGTCCTAGTGCTCATGATTGGGAAATGACTAATGAGGAAAATGGGGCTGATTGAACAAGTGTCTGCCAAAATGCCTCAGCCAGTCTTCCCTTTAGAGAAAATGAAAAGTGAACCTCTCACCTGGCCCATTTTCAGGTACTCTGAATAACACAGCTCACCAGTACCTCAAATTTTGTGCCTATTTCTTGCTAGAAAATTCAGTTTCCTTTTCAAAGATGACCGACCAATTTAATCTGAAAGTATAAGTCTTTTCAACTATGGGAGAATAGGAAATCCAGCAACAATTATGACATAGTTCTTGCTGAGTGGAACTACACTCATGCTAAAATAAGTATACTTAGTGAAAATTGAATATAAATATATAAAATGTGACAGCATTATATACATTGACTTCATATTATGAATCCCCTTTATTGATGAGGAAAGGGGGTTAAAAGTGGTTTGCTGACCTCCCTATGAATCAGGATTAGAACTTCATTTTCTTAATTTTAAGTCCAGTGCTTCTCTTCTCAGGGTTTACTGTTATCCGCTCACAACATGGGACACTGACATTGCAATGATGACAAGTAAAATAGCATTTCTAACAAATGATCTTTTAAAATACAAATACCATTTTTCTCATAAACTAGGAGTTTTAATTTTTCATATGCTATTTAAGAGTTTAAATTTTTGGACATTATTTATAACTATATAAAGCCCTTTTTTTAAAAAAAGTAGTAGATGCAAGTTAGTAAAAACATCATAGAGATGTTCTCAAAATTATTTTCCCAATAAAGTTTACAGCTAATTTCTTTACAGTATATATGAAAATTGTCCTTGATCCTAAATACTCCATTATCTTAAGCTCAATATAATATACAAAGGAACATTATTCCATTCATTATATATCTAAGGGTCATTTCACTGAGAGGAATTGGTAGCTTTAATTAACTCCTTGACTGAAGAAACTTGTTTGAGGCAATATACAGATACTTGGCTTCAACACAAACCTTAGTACTATTCTGGGGAAAATGACAATGGCAATCCTGAACATGGAAACAAATATGAAGGCAGCACAGACATGAGGTGCCAGTTCTTTCACTTCACTGCCTTCACCTGGTGCTTGTACCTTGAAAGCTAGATCCCTCTCCTTTTATTTTTCTTGAGTTGTATAAGAATCATTGGTCCTATAACACCTTTGTCCCACAAATCATCCTGAGAACATATATTTGTACTTAGTTTTACTTGCCAAGGTAGTATAAACAAATATGAGTGTCAATTATTTCTATACATTTGTCTAGAGCCCAAAAGAGAGATTTATCCATCTGTGGACTTGTCTTTGTTGGACTGCTCAGAGACTTAGATCATTTTTTGAGTTTTTTTCTCTGTTCAAGACGAAGTAGACTGATTCACTAGTGACATGTACTACCTCCCTTCCATGTAAGTTGACCTCATGCATTCTCAACTTATTGAGAAGTATCTTATTTTGATGGTTTCTGTTTTCTTATAAACCAATGCTTTCCTTTACTGTCAGTTACTTTGAATTTTCTCTTTTCTCTACAATAGCATCTAACATTAAAATTTTCCTCAAGGTTACATAGGGATATTCTTTACTTAGTCAAGCTAGACCACGTCCTATTATCATTGAAAAGTGCAAACTAGCTAAACCCATGCAGATATCTTAGTAGGCTCCTTGCTGGTTTGCTTTCCTTCCAGTTTCTTCTTTAATACATAATAGATTTTTCAGAATTTTCTAAATTATAATTTTGTCCTTATTAATACCCTGCCACAAAAACTTTATCTGCTGCTCAGTATATAAGAAATCAAGCCCCAGATTATACAAGTGGCTTGGCAGGATCCTTACAGTGTGTATGGTCTCTTATATATTGTCCCATGCTTATCAAATTTATCAAAGATAGAAATGGCAAATTTAAAACCTGGTTCTTATTATTCATGCAGAAATGTTTTACTCAGGAATGTGGGCTACAGACACCAGTGCTCTTTATTTACTATTTGCGTATAAACATAACCAATAAAATGCCTCTAGTAATGATAATGCCTTATGGATTAAATATGATGGCATTTCTAAAGTAATTTAAGACAAAAATCCTGGAACCCAGAAACTTAGACATAACTATTCTTTGGAATCAATTGAGTAGCTAGTAAATGTTTAAGGATGTGGTCTAGTTTTACATATTTTTAGTGTGTGCTCAAAAACAGCGTAGTGTTACTATGTAATGTCATGCTTTTTATTTACTGTTCAATGGCAGGGAGCACCATTCACATTTATCCAATGAATGTGGCCTCCTTTGGAGTGGTGTATAATGAATTATCTACAAAACTATATGTGATGACCCCTGTCTTCTGAAGACAGTCATTCTTTAGCTGTGTCTAACCTATTCAATTTCATCTATTGAGTTTTATTTGGGATCCCTGAAGTTGTTTGTTATCTTTTCTGGAAATTTTAGTAGTTTTGTGATTTTTAAGAATTTTCTATAACCTTACCATTCTTTTATATTTGCAAACTTAGTAAACACAGTTATATTGTCTGCACCTAACTATGTGATATGTTTTTGGATATGTTTCTGTTGGTTCCATTTATGGTATATAAAGGCTGTCCAGAAAGTATCCAGCCATGTACTATGAAAAATAGAGGTATTTATGGCTGGATTTTTCCAAACAGCCATCATGTTTTCCCTGTGTGCTTAGTTATATTTCAGTCTGATTTCCTTTATGTAACAGCGTACTTAGGGGCACCCCATCATGGGCTAACCTCCTAAAGAACTAAATTTACACTCTTCAGCAAAAGTTCTGAATTCAAAAGTTTACTGAATACTCTGTCTACCTCTAGCTTTACATCTCACCAATATCTGTCCCTAATAATTCTTATACTAACTGGGAGCAACTTCCCATTTGAAAAGTCTGTAACTCTGTAAGTAACCATAAACTCTAATGTGGACCTCTGCATTTCAAAGGTACAAAAACCTCAACTCTACAAGTTGAAGGGGAATTTAGAGTTCTTTTAGTAGAATAATGCTTTTGCATCTTTATGTTTATTTCATGTTTTGGCATGCATGTTTTAATTTTCCACAAATGTCATAAAGCACCTCTAATGTAAAGAGGTTTTCTTTTCATCTCTATTCTCATTGGTAGGTGTTTGATATGTATGATGTATATATTTTTCTTTATTTGAATTGGGTCTTCTGAGTTTCCTAAAACTATATTTCCAAACTTTGAGAAGGTGAAAACATCAGTAAATTTTAAAAGGTCTGAATATGTCACAATTAGCTTTTAAGAAGTTTGCTTTAATTAACAAAAATGCAAAGGTAATTTGACATTTATTTTCATCAGAGAAAATGATACCCTCTTAATACTGGTTCTGTAGTTTCTCTGACACTTGAAATGTACTCATCCACAGAAGTTCTATCCTGTGGGTATAATCTATGCTTGTATCATGTGCCCCTCCCCTATAGACCCCCCTACATACTGCAGTATACCCCAAAACACATTCACACACATATACACATACACAAACAGACTGTTTTGCTTAAAATCAAGAAAAGAATCCTATCTGGGTCATATTTGTTATTTCAAAGAAAATGAAAATGTAAATGAGAGGCAGCACAGGTAAGCAGACTGGCATTTAGAGACTTAAATTTTTAATGCCAGTTATTTGTGTCCCTAAGATAAATGGCTAATTTGCCTTGATAAACAGGGAATTGGAATACCATGGAGTGTTTTAGGAATAATGAATAAAAATTAGATAGTAATTTATATTTGCAAAGTATTATATAAAGACTGAAATATACAAATCATCAGGAGAAAATACTTAATATACATTTAAGAATGCGCCCTAAATATTTTTTGCCAAGTTATGATTTTTACCTCCTAACCAAATATATAATAATGGTAAAAATTTCCACTGGACACATGATTCACTTGAGAAGAAATGTCTGATAGCAGAGAACATCCGTGGAAATTACCAGTTTGAGCTGTATTGACTTTCAGAAGTTGGGAGAAAAGTCTGACCTTTGAAGAATTTACCCTAATTGAATGTTTAGAAGGATGCTTTATGGAGTTCAGCAAAAATCAATACCAAACTCCATTGTGGTTTGTTTTCTCCCCAATGACAGCCTATTTATGCATTTGAGGGCAAGATACCATAATGTACAAACCCCCCAGTAATTGCACTAATCTGAATTCTCAAGCTATGTTGCAAAACTTCTTTACCTTGTTAGAGATTTTTAATCTAGTACACATACTCGTGATCCTTAATGCTTTATAGCAGTCAGAGGATGAATCATCTCAGCTTACATCTTGACAATTGAAAGTTGCTGCAAAATTTAGTCTATTTTTTGTGAAAAGTAAAAAAAAAAATAGTCAGTTAAACCCACTTAAAATAAACCTTGATTATTTAAATTAATTTATGTGCTATGTCACTTTTTAGTTAGATATTTTATTTTCTGTTTATTTTCCAAAAAGCAGTAATAATAAGTATTCTTAAAATCCTATAGCCACAATAGGTAACTGGTGTTCTGATAATGGACTAAGATCATAACATGCATGAATTAATATTCTGACTAAATACATAGAAACTGTGTGTGTGTGTGTGTGTGTGTGTGTGTGTGTGTGTGTTGGTTTTCTTTTCTTTTATTTTCTTTTTTAAATTTAATCCAAAGTAATTCAATAATCCAAAGAAACTGGGTCAGTTAAATGTCTGACTTCACTCGCCACTTGGAATCTATAAATTAGGTATAGTCATAAAATCTTGGAAGGTCACTGGACAAATCCCGTTTTTGAGATGTTCCAAGCATAGTAGAGAGAGAAAGTGTATGTAGTGACTGTGACACAAGTCTCAAAGTGATAATGGCCATAGAAAGATTCTGCAAACTTTTTGAGAGATCAGAGATAATGGCTTACCTTGAGGGGTACCTTAAATGGGGTTTCAAACAGAAATAGAATAGAGAGCAATTTGTAGTTAAACTAAGTGGCATGGAAAATCCACAGAACTAGAAAAATGCAATTTGTGAAGGCAACACATGTCTTCAGGTTTGAGGTGAAATATGGTGCCTAGGAAAAGTTGGTAGAAAATGAGACCATAAGTAGAATATCTCCACGTTACTCTGATAAATTGAAGACTGCTATTTCTCTTCTGTACTTGAAATTCTAGTTGTGAATTATTTAAAGAAATAAAGCCTGTGGAGTTTAATTCAAAGTTGGCCTGCTTGTGGTTGGCAAGTGACAACATAGGACAGCCTGAGCAGTCAGTCAGTCAGTCAGTTATTTCCTCTATGTGAAAAGGTAACATTGTGTGAGGTGGGTCTGTATTGCAAAGCACGAGGAGATAATGGGATACTCTCAGGTAGGTATTAGTCAACAACATACTTCACCCTGTTATTGAGAGCATAATGGAAAAAATGTTGGACTTGGGATGAAAAAAATAAAAAAGATTTGAATGACACACCTTGGCTTAACTTTGAGTGACAGAACATCACTAGCTGTGTGACCTTGAGCAAAACTTGTAAATCTTCTGAGTTTCAGTTTCCTAGTCTTTCAAATGAGGATAATTCCTGACCTATTTGTCTCAAGTGGTATTATGAGAGCTAAGATATCAGGTATAGAGTAGTTGAAATTTTTCAGCTGCTAATGAATACTTATGTTAAAATTATTTCAATGGAGTTTTTTTTGTAAATTTGTAGGCCTCTTTTAAAAAATGCCTGACTTGTGTGATTGGGATGTGGGAAAGTTTCTTAAATTATTGTGCTTCAGTTTCCTAAACTACAAAAGGGAAATAATAATATTACCTACCTCTAGGGCTATGGAAATTGTATTGATTAAAAATTATACAGTGTGAAGAACAGTACCAGATATGTGGAACAATAAGTTCCATTTAACTATTTGGTAAATAGATACATATATGAGGGCTGTCCAGAAAGTATTCAGCCATATAATATGAAAAATAGCAGCATTTATGGCTGGATTGTTTTCTGACAGCCTTCGTATACATAAATACATAGGTAGGTAGGTAGACAGACAGACAGATTATAAATGGTCTCCTAGTATTTCCAGCAGAATATAGATGAGAGAACCTTCAGTTATAATTGAAGCATTTACAGGATAAGACTGGCAGAAAGTACAGGATTAGCCTCAGTTCTTCCTGTGCTTTATCTTCAGCTTAATTTTTCTTCTTTACCTATAGAACTCCCATTCTTTTCATTTCTTCTTTTCATTTATTACTTTTCTAAGCCTCTGTGCTTTTCTTTTTCCATCTTGCAAAGGTGACCTAATCAGTGACTACAAAAGCATATTTTAACTCTAGGTAAGAGGGCCATCCAACCAGACTTTAATAACCAGTGATTTAATTAACTTTTCATTCAATAAGGTTAATTGTAAATTTTTTCCAGACATAACAACCAGTATTCACTGAAGCTAAACTTCCCTAAAATCAGCATTTCTAGGCTGCTACAAGATGCTGATGATTCATTCATGATTCATCCATGCTAAAATGCAAGAAAAGAGCCATCTTTTCTGGCCAGTTCATACAAAATAGTCCACGTATGGCTTTCACTACATTTCCATCACAATACCAAAACTATGCGCTGGACTAGGGCATTGTTCTCAAAACTAGTTCAATTTCTCAGTGAGAGTACAATGCATACTACTCTTACTTCCCTCTGTCTACAATAACTTACTAGTAAGTATGTCTCTAAAAGATTATAGCTGAAAAATAGGATGACATGCTTATGTCTTCTGGTGTTTTAGCATTAAACAAATAGTTCCATTTGCTCCTCTCCTTCCTTAGCCTGCCTTTGATAACATAAGTGTATGTGCTAAAATTAGTATTTTAGTATTCAGTGTGATTCCCAATTAGGGTGCTTTTCATTTTAAATCTGGTATATAGAAAACAAGAGAAAATGCAAAGAAATTTCAGTTCTATAATCTATCCTTTTTAAACATCAGCAAAGCAGTAAATTTTAAATCGGTCTTTTGGGCAAATTCTCTCCATGCTTTTATAACAAATATTTTGTGAAAGGCCTTTGGAAAACTTCCAGTCCATCTGTTTTTACTTCATTACTATCGACCATGATTTCCTACCAAATGCATCACAAGTCTGACTGTCTATCCAAAAGGAGCATATTTGATGTAAATACCATATAATATAGAAAGTAATGCATTCATTTGTCTTTAGAGTTAGTTAAAAATGACTTAATGTCTCATTTATGAATACAAGCACATCTTGATTTGTTTGTCTTTGTTTTTTAGGATTTTTATTAGACAGTAGAAAACCTGTATTCTTGAGACAGAATATTTCAAAAAGCAAGCTCATATTTTAGTATGATTAGGTTAAGAAATATTGATGTTTTCAGTTCAATATCTGAATTCTTACGTCTTTGGTCAGAAAGCACAGTTAATATAACAACTAGTATTGAACACCACTCGAAGATTTAATAAAAAATTTGAAATAAAGATATTAAGGTAAAATTTTTCACAATATCTTTCTAATTAATCTGGGTCTTCCTTTGTATATCTTTTCCTACAGTACTCTAGTTTCAACATCATTTGCTTTTCATGCCAATAACTGAGATTGCTTCCTAAGAAGCTTCTCCATCTCCATATTCTCCTCCCCTTCAGCCCACACAATGCACTCTTGCTAGGATAATCATCCTGAAACTACAGCCTGTGCTCATACTCCCCTAGGTACAAATGACTCTTCAAAGTCTTCCGTTTGCCGGTAGAGCAAGGTTCCATCTCCCTGACCTGATTTTAAAGTTACTTCTTTATTGTAAACTGACTGAACTATTCACAGATTTTGTAAACATCTCTTTTACCTAAGTGTCTTTGTGCCTTTCCTAATTAGAATTGCTTATTGTTTATCCCCCTTATCTCTCAATCTCTCCTTTCTTAAATGGCAAAATCCTACTTGATTATGAAGCAATTATTCAAATGCCACTTTTATGACACATTTTCAGTTTCTCCACTCCTTGCAGACTGTGTTACCATTTATTTTTTAATCTTACACTGTATATGCTTTATTATATTTTTACCTCTCTCATGCTATGTGGAATGCTTTGTGCTGTGGTTATTTGTGTTGTGTTGCAGCAAGGTGGGTAACTGAGGAAGTCAAAGGGCACGCAGGGAGTTGGAGAACCAGTTTACTACACCTGCAGGCTCAGAGGAGTTAGTCTCCAAATTCTGAGCCCTGACTAACACGCTTTTCGGACTCATAAGGTGGGGATGTGGCTGGCTGATGCGATAAGCAAGCAGGGTTACAGAAGCTAAATGCATACATTAGGCACCTGGGGGAAGGAATGCGGAGGTGGGAGTTCATAGAATTTACATTAAACAGCTTTGTCAGTAAGTTTCCATTTCAGTAGACTACAAAACTCTGGAGTACAGAAATCCATCTTATTCTTATATGAAAACACAATACCATGATGTATAGTGTTCCTTTATTTATTCATCTACTAAAGGGGTGTTGAGAACCTCTTGAGTAAGAGCGATTTGGGAACAATAACAATCCTATGTTGTCAGAATTCATTGAAATATTCAACTTAAAACCTCTAGTACCTATGGTTTGGTCATTAAGTGTAACTTACTTTTTCATCCTTTCTTCTCTCAGTCTCTTCAAATCAGACTGTATACAGCTTGTCAGTAGAAGCAAAGCCTAAGAAAAGGTCAGAAAATAAGATTAAAAACTACTATAATGGACCTTTCTGTACAACACCATTTTGAAATCAGGGAAATTAATTTTTAAAATTCTGATCTGAGTTTGAGAAAGCCTTACATTAATTTACTTCTAAGCTGTACAAGATGATTAGAAGTTTACAGAACAGTAGGACAGTGGTCTGGACATGGATGGGAAGAAGAGTGGGGACTCAGCATTCAAGCACAAAAGAAAACTTTAGCAAGTTAATATGGAAAAGATAAGAAGGACATTTAGAGGACAGCCACAAATTGTGTACATTGAGAATAGAATTCTACAACTCAGAGGGAAAGGAGGAGGCTCACAGCGTAGAGAAGGCTCACAGTGTAGAACAGCAGCTCCTGGAAGAAAGAGGCATGCATTTCATGTGTGTCTCCTTATTTGGAGATATTGTAAATTATTTTATGTATATTTTCCTTAATTATTCATAATTACAAATATAAAACATACCCAATTAAAAATTTGAGCACAAAATTATATAAAATGAAAATTGAGCTCTCATCTCACATACATCCTCAGAAATAACCAGTTATCAATTTTAATACCAGAAGTTTTCTAAGTATATGCACACATATGGTATACATATATGTAGTTTACTCCTTCTTAGTTAGTTAAACATGATTATGAACATATTCTATAAGTATTTTTTCAAGTTGCTTTTGTCACTTAAAGTTTCTTAGAGATTCATCTATATTAGCCCACAAAGAAAATAAATAAACAAACAAAATACCCAACACTACCTCATTCCTTCCAAGGAATTTTATATTATATGTGTACAATATTTATATAATTATTTCTTATCTGTGGGCATTTTGGAATATTTCTTATTTTTTATTCTTACTAAAATGCTTCAATATCAATTTATAAGTATGTATACGAGGACTGTCCAGAAAGTATCTAGCCATATAATATGAAAAATAGAGGCATTTGTGGCTGGATTCTTTTCAGGACAGCCCTCGTATATCTATTTATATTTTTACATCTGTGTCAGTATTGTTATAGTAGGGATTTCTAGATGTAAAATTTGAGTCTTAAAGTTTGTTGGGTTAAATTTATTCGATTTAACAGATCATGCTAAAGTATTCTCTGGTCTATACTAGATGTTTGTAGCCCTCCAAAAATTCATGTATAGAAATGCTTATTCCCAATGTGATAGTATTAGTAGGTAAGGCTGTTGGGAGGTAATTAGGTCATTAGGGTGCAGTCTTTATGAATAGGATTAGTGCCCTTGTAAGAAACATGAGAGCTTGATCTCTCTCTCTCTCTCTCTCTCTCTCTCTCTCTCTCTCTCTCTGCTCTCTACCATGTGATGGTAGAAGGAAAGATGGTCATTTGTAAACCAGGAAGTGGGTTCTCACCAGAAGCAAGATCTGCTGGCACCTTGAACTTGGACCTCCTGGCCTCCAGAATTATAAGACATGAAAGTCTGTTGTTTAAACCACCCAGTCTATGATAATTTGTTTCAGCAGCCTGTATTGATTAAGACACCCTCCAGGGAGTTCCCTGATGGTGTAGTGGCTTAAGCTTCGTCACTGGCGCTGTCAGCGCTGTGGCCTGGGTTCGATTCCCAGTCAGGGAGCTACCCACATACCAAAAAAAAAAAAAAAAAAAAGACACCCTCCAAAAATATTATATGAATATTATCTACAATTTCACAAAAGGGCTTATTTCCACACATTTGAGATGCCAATTTTTAAATATATGAAATATAAAACATGAAAATGGTATATTATTTAATTTTATTTTTCTCATGTAATGATGAGGTTGAACATTTTCTTGGCATTTATTAACAAATATTTAGAATTGATTCATATCATGTGCAAACTTTTCTATTGCCTTGGCGCTTTGCTTTGTACTCATTAATTTTAGTGTTAACCCTTTTGTCTAGTACTTGCATTGTATTATGTATGTTTTCATCCTGGTTCTCATTTGTTCTTCAAAATTGGTTCTTGTATTGTTAACTCTATGTGAATTTTGTTTTTTCATTTTCTGCAAAGAAAAATCTGTCGAATTATAGCATTATGTTTTTTGAGTTTCATATATTAAGACTTTCCCAACTCCATGATTATAAATATATCCTCACAGATATCTGAAACAAAAAGCATCTTAGAAACATTTTCATACTTCCCTCTCCGAAACAACTGAACAGACCAAAAGTACAATACACAGAGCAAAAGTTACCATGTTTAATTAAATTACCAAATATTCATTCAAATATACTCTCATAACTACATGCTATGATATGTAATTTCCAAATATAGTGAATGTGGGACTAATTAAAAGGAGAAGAGGAATGGACACATTCTGCAGGCGGGGTAGAGCATCTTCAAAAGTGTGTACTACAGTTCCATAGGTCCGACCAAAGACATCTTAATTGAAACAACAGAATCCGGGAGGCACACGTGGGTCTGAAAATACCAAGGCCCACATTCTATACAGAGACAAGAAGCTACATGATAAACTACTCAGATTAGCAATCTTTTCAGCCAACCAGATTTAACTGAAACAAGATAGAAGGAAAGCAGTGGGTTCAATTAACTTGACAGTCAGCTCAAGAGAACTATGAACTAAATCACATTTTAAAAATGTTATATAAACTTTATAAAAAGAAAAGACTTCTACTATCTAAAAGATGAGAATACTAAATATTGATACATCAAAGAAATATAATGGTAAAATTGGTGAGAATTGATAAGAAATTGATGAGAAAATTAGTGATGAGAAATATTCATAAGTGAACAAGCATGGCATTAATGCATTTTTAATCTGAGCCTAAATTAAAAAATTAAGTTACAAAATGTAAGCAGTCAAATAATAGGTTAGAATAATTATCCTAAAATTCAAAGGAGTTAAGTGAACATCTATGATCAAAACAATGACACAGAAACAAATGTTTTTTCCTGAGAAAAGAGCTCAAAAACCAGACACAAAGAAAATTCATATAAGTCTGATACTATGAGAATTTTCTCTTTAAATATTCCCTGGAAGAATTTATATAAGATCAAACAATCAGTTCTGTAGACATTTTGTGAAACCATAGGAATATTGTATGTGATTTTGCATCAAAATTTTAACAATTTCCTCATTTAAAAAAAGAGCAAATTGGTTATTCTATTTCTTAAATCAGTTTGGTGAGTTAAATTCTAAGGATTTTTCTATTTAATTGATATTTCAAATTTATTACAAAAAACTATTTTGGCATTTAAATATAGACTTTAAAAGTAAAATTGACATGTAATAAAATTCACATTTATAAAGTAAAAAATTAGATACTTTTGACATATGAATATATTTTTATTTGTCAGGCTCCTTTAACACAGCACAATAGTTATAGGAATAAACTATTGTTGAATGGATCAATAGTTTATTCCTATTTATTGCCAGTTGCATTATAGATTGTTAATCAAATCAAAAATTATGGACATTTGGGTTGTTTCCTATTTGGTGCTATTATTGCTATGTACTCATTTTTGTGTAGACATAAACTTTCATTTCTGTTAGGTAAATAATAGAAGTGGAATGGTGAAATCATATGATAGACATGTGTTTAACTTTTTAAGAAACTTCCAAATTGTAGCATTTTATATACTCTACAGCACAGGTGAGGATTCTAGTTCCTCCACATCCTTTTTAACCCTTGGTTAGAACAGTCTTTCCAATTTTCTCCATTCTAACAGATGTGTAAATGTAGTTTATTGTGATTTTAATTTGCATTTTCTTAAGACTAATGTCAAGCATATTTGTATGTGCTTATTTGCCACCCATAGACATTTGTTTGGTGTGTCTAATAGAAGTAACTGCTAAGAGTTTTTTCTATTTTTTATTGAATTGTTTCATTTCTATTGAGTTTCGAGAGTTCTTTATTTGTTATGGGCAATCGTCCACCATTAGATATGTAGTATGCAAATATTTTCTCAGTTATGGCTTGTTTTTCCTTCACTTAGCAGTGTGTTTTAAAGAACAAAAGAAGCACAAGACTTTCGTTTTCAGCTCTGACATGTAAAGAGCTTGGAAGTTGTCACTCTCATTCTTACAAGGATAAGCTGAACAAAGTGAAAAATCAATTACTTTTCTTAGTCTAATCAGAATTAGTAGTGAACTTGTATCTTCATGTGGTTTCTAATTACAGTAGTCTATGAGTATTGATAATATATTTTCATAATTTTATTCCATATGTTTACTAATTAATTGTATATTAGTTCTTTCTATTCTCTGCAACTTCTCTTATCCTTTTTTTAGTTTTATTTTCTTATTCTAAATGATTGATAAGTTTATTTCAAATATTCAAAGCACTAGTTGTGTATGTTGAAAGTATATTATCTCATTTTGTGGCTCAATATTACATTTTTGAGATTAAAAATGTTCATAATTTTAATCCTCAATTTTAAGTTACCAATTTTTTTTATGTTTGTTTGTGTAATTTTTTTAATCTAAAAAATGCTTTCTATGCCAAGGTAATAAAGTGTTATCCACATGATTTTCTAATGATTTATAATTTTGAAATTTACATTTATATATTTAATGTAAATAATACTGATTTTTATATAAAGTATGAGATTGGGGTTCAGCATTTTTTCAACATGAATAGCATGTTCTCACATAAATTGTCAAGTTTGACCTTTCCTCCTGTACAAGCATCTCTGTTATATCAAGTGCCCATGTCTATGTAAATCTCTCTGTGCTATTAATTCTGATCCATTGGCTTAAGTATCTAAGCTTAGGTTAGTAACACATTGTTTTAATTGTGATGGTTTCATAGCAAGTTGTGAAAATTTGTGACCAAATTTTTTATTCATGGTTATTTTGATTATTTACATTCCATGTAAATTTTAGTATTTTTGTTAGATTACACTGAATATATCTGGAATAGATAGCTTTATAATGTTGGATACTTCAACATATGAAGATATGTCTTTCTATTTATTTAGTCTTAGTAAATATATTTCAACAAAATTTTATAATTTTCTGCATGAAATCTTACACATTTCTTATTAGAATCATTGTTAGGTACTTTATATCCTTATGCTATTTTAAATAGTATTTTTTAAATTAAATGCATTTTATACACTTAATGTATTTGTTGTTCTTGTATAGAAATAAAATAATCTTTGCAGTGATTATCTTGGAAGAAAATTTCTCATTATTAACAGTTTTTCTTGGTTGGTATATATTTTTTAATTAATGGGCTTTAGTGTTTAAAAATGATTTAAAGAATAATTGAATATATAGCACAGAGTTCCACTATCAATATCCATCTCCCTGCCCCCCATCCCCCGGCCACAGTTGTTCCTGTTATTAACATCTTTCAGTGGTACGATGGATTTGTTACAGGTAATGAACCAATTTAATCAATAAACTAATATATTATTAACTAAATCCATAATTTACATTAATGTTCACTCTGTGTTGTACAATTTAATGGTTTTTAACAAATACATATTTCATGAATTTAATATTAGAGTATTATACATGGTGGCGTCATCACCCTAAAAATCTCCTGTGCTTCACCTATTTATCCCTTTTCTATTCCACCTGAACCTTTGGCAACAAGTTACCTTTTGGCCACTAGAGTTTTACCTTTTACTATGTAGGTGACATGATGCAGTATGTAGCCTATTCAGATTGGTTTCTTTCACAAAGCAACGTGCAGTTAAGTTTCCTCAATTTTTTGTTTATTTGTATGTGTGGCTTGATAGCTCATTTCTTTTCATCAATGAGTAATATTCCACTGTATAAATGTACCACTGATTGTATAACCACTAATTTATGAAGGACGTTTTGGTTGCTTGCATATTTAGGTGATTATAAATAAAGCTAAGTTAGTCTACACTTAGCCTTCAGTCAGACATTCCTCAAAAGCACCATTTAACTGTTTGTAACCATTACTGGTTCCAGCAGCCATTGCTTCCAGTAAGATGATCTTGATTGTGTTTTATTGTATTTTCCTGTGTCTCGGGATTTTGGATTACTGATTTTCCTTGTGACCTCAACTCTCAGCTAGATCTAAAAAAAAAAAAAAAAAACTATTGATTTTTAATTTTTTCAGCATTTTTGTTGTAAAAATTAGGTTTTGACTGCTTTCAAGCTCTTTACATGTCAGAGCTGAAACCAGAAATGCTTCTGATTGGTTTTTAATTGATTTTTTAAAATTTCATTAAATATTTACCTTTTTTTGTTTTATAATCAATCATGAGACATCTGCTATCATTTCACTTATTCATATCATGTGTGCTCTGTGAATATGTGACCTTGCATTTATACATTCAAACATTCTAACACAGCCTTAAGTATTTGAGCGATATGAAGATGAAACAAATTATTACCTTATAATAACATAGGAAGATGTATGAACTATTTATATTAGCAAAAAATTTGTCATCTTAAACCTTCCAAATAAATGGATTTTATCTCAATTTGGAAACAATAGAAGTAGTCATTTATTTAGTTACATTAATAAATACAGATAATTTTTTAATTCACTAAAAACTAAGTCTTTTAAAGCCATTTTCTTCTGATGAGGGGCAAATTGCACTTTATAATTAGAGAAATAATGCAACTTTAAATATTAGAGGATATTTGTATTAATTTATTTTCAGATTTTTACAAACTGGCAGAAGCTCTAAAAATTTAATATAAATTGAAATCATTTAGGAAGCATGCAAAACTATTTATCCTACTAATTCATACTTACAATTATTATAAATTCCTTCATGTGATATTAAAAAAAACAAATATTTGCACAGAGTTTTTGAAGTAAAATGAATTCAGAATCCAAATATAGAATCCAATCTTGGCTCTAGAAGTTGGTAGGTAGAGAAATCTCTAAACATCCATTCTCTAAGAAATTAAAAGAGTGATTTAAAAAAATACTAACACTTTAAAGATTCCAGAATTTCCAAGTGAATAAAATGTGATAATGAGGGAAAACGTTTATTGTTAAAGGAAATAGTACATCAAGTAAGTGAATGTTATATTTAATTGCTTGAGCTATTCTATATCCATAAGAAGGAGCAAGGAGAGAAAGAGAGAGAGAGGTATAGAGGGGTGGGGAGAGGAGTAAGAAAGAGAGTGAACTTAGATATTTAAACTGCTTTCCAATAAACATCATGATTTGAACTGAATTTCTCATCACACAAATAAATTTCTGTAAATTCACATATGACTCCCAGATGATTTCATTTCAAAACCCAAAGATACATCTTTTCCAGGATGAAGACTCTGCTTCAACTCAATTGGAAGAAACACTGAAATCACATTGTCAGGATTACAAATTTAATATATGGTTACTAAGATAGAGGATGCAGATATTTTTTCTTTTAATCTGCTTGATTCTCTTATAATCACGAAAAAGAGCAATTGATGAAAGTCTCTGAATAATAAATGGCACACCTGGCCAAAGCTACACAAGAAAAAATAAGAAAAATCCTTAAAATATACCCTTTAAAAAACAAAAACAAACGTTTTTTTCATAACATTTCATAACATCAATGCCATGTTCACATAAAAAAGATTAACCAAATTCCCTAGTATGAAAATTACATAGTTATTCCCAAAGATTATTTATAGGTGGCTTGTTCAAATGAGGATTCAATAGTCACACACCACATTTGTTTGTTGTATCTTATTAGCCCTTTTGAATCTAAAACCCTATTTCCAACTTTTCCATTTTGTTTTACAATGATAGGGACTTGTTGAGAAAAGTGGGCCAGTTAGTTGTCTCTAGAATATTTTATTTTTTATTTATTTATCTCATTTCTGTGTCACCTAGATTTCTCATAAATAATAGTTAATTCAAAAGTTTTGAGTATATTCAAGTTAAAAATGTGTTAGAGAAAACATCACTGGTGATGGTATGTAAATTAAATACATTGTGGTATCACATGAGAGCCCAGCTGAAAAGATGTTATTTGGTTATTTGATATTTAATGTTTCCAGACATTTATCTTTAGACAAGTTGAGTTTAAGGTACTTGTGTGCATGTCCAATATATAGTTGGATATAGATCAGGAACAATGGAAATTTATGTGAATGAGAGAAAGATTTGCATACTGAAGATATCACATAACAACATCACGCAATGAGGGCACATAGAGCAAGGAGATAAGAAGACAAAGAAAACAAATATCCTAGGAGAGATCAATATTTAAAGGAGAGGCAAAAATTAAGGTAGCAAAAATATAGGAGAGCATAGAAATATAGCCATATATCTCCAATACATTCTTGTTCCTAGAATAAGATCATAAAATCTAAAAGGCATTGCTTTATTTGGGGTGAGAGAAGGTAGATAAAAAGTTTTACTGAGCTTCTTTGGCTCCACATAATGATTTTGAGATTTATTCATGTTTTTACATGTATCAATAATTCATTCTTTTTTAGTGTGGAATAATTTTCCATAGTATTGATATGCCACAATTTTTTTATTCATTTACTTGTTGATAAAATAGTAAATCATGTTAGTTTAGACAACCACTATTTGAATTCCTACTAGACCAGACACAGGGCTTAAGCACTAAGTTGGGATAGTGAAAGAGACAGACAAGCCACCTGCTCTTGTGGAGTTTACAGTTTTACCCAAGAGAAATACAGCACATGGCCATGAAAAGACTAACGTACAAGTAGTCATAACAATTTTATTGGTATAAAGCTCTATTTAGTATTATTATCTATCAATAAGACGTGGAATGGCTAAATGATATGGTAGGTATATATTTAAACATTTTTTTAAATTACCAAATTGTTTTCCAGTGGTTGTACCATTTTACATTCCCACCAGCAGTATATGAGAATACCAGTTCTGAAATATCCTCATTAATGTCTCATGTGGTCAGCAATTTTAATTGTAGTCATTTTAATTGCTCTGTAGTGGTATTTCATCATGGTTTTCATTGATATTTCCCTAAAAATCAACAATATTAAGCATCTTTTTATGTGCTTACTTACCATCTGTATTTATTCTTTGGTAGACAGTCTAGTCTGTTAATCTCTTTTATTGCCAATTCTAATATCTGAGGCAGGTCTGAGGCAGCTTTTATTAATTGATCTTTCTCCATATTATGGATTATGTGTTTCTGGTTCTTTGTATACCTGATAATTTTTAATGGATGTCAGACATTGTGAATTTTACCTTGCCACATGTTAGGTACTTTTTGTATTCCTGTAAGTATTCTTGAACACAGTTTAATCCTTCAGGGTCTTGCTTTTATGATTTGTTAGTTGGATCCTGAGCAATATTCAGTTTAGGTTAATTATTCTCACCTCTGAGGCAAGACTTTACTGAGTACTCTGCCCAGGGTCCCTGTTTTATGAATTCTTTCAATTTGATTGGTAAAAATAGTCACCAGTTCTGGGCCTGTGTGACTTAGGGCACCATTTCTCATCCACTTGTGGTGATCATTATGTACTTAATTCTTGAAGGGATTGCCCTACAGACCTCAATGCTCTCTCTCTATGTGGATCTCTCCTTTCTGTTACTCTGCCCTGAAAACTCTAATGCCCTGGACCCTCAGCTCTGTGTCCTCAACTCAGATATTTTGCAAGCTCTGTCTTGGTTCCCCCTTCACATCTTTGGTATCACATCATGGAAACTTCCTCCGTGTGTAAATAGGGGACCATTTACACACTGTCTGTAATTGCCTGGTGTTCAGTGCCTTGAAAACTGTCATTTTATGTATTTGTCCATTTTTTAGATTGTTTCTGGTGGTTGGTAAGTCAACTTCCTGATACTTTGTCTTCCCTGGAAATAGAAGATGCTTTGCCTCAGTTTTTAAATTGCTACTTCCATCCTTCTCTATTTTAAAAAAATGTGACTTTTTAATTTACACCTCTTTTATACCTTATGGGAAAAATTGAATATGTCCATTTTTTCATATCTGTTAATATTTCAACTGAGTGCCATTTTCAGGTCATCTGAGTACAATCATTAGAGATATGTTAACATTTCCATGACCATAAATCAATTAGTTAACCCTTATTTCAATTTGCAAGTAAAAAATAAAAAGCTATTGAGGTGTCTTAAGTTTCACCTAATACTAGCAGCACTGAAGTTATTCCAGCGAATAAAATGTTAATTTTCAATCATCCTTCATTTTCAGACATTGTACTGGTAGGATATTTGCATTTACTGATTTTTTAAAAATGTAATCACAAAATTATTATATCTCTCTAAGTATTCCTAACTATAAGACAACAAATTCACTATTAGTTATAGTTCAATAGCAAATTAGATTTATAGAGATTTCTGGGTTATGTGACCAGGGAATTTGGTAGAGCTCTGCCCTTGATCCTATCAAAATTCACATCAAAAGAAAGAAAATAACAACAGAACTATAAAATAAGAATGTAAGACAACATATGCCAACATCCAGAGGGACTTTATCCTAATCACATTAATAATGAGGAAAAGTTTAGAAACACTCATGAACTAGTAACCATATGTTTCATCTTCTGATAGAAAATATATGGACAACATTAAAGAAGCTAGAAAAAAAAATACTCTTTGAACTCCATTGTTTCTGTAATTCTGGGATGGCAAGGCTTAACTACTCTGAGAAATAAACTATAGTTCTCTGATTGCACAGAAACTATCTAATGAGCTAATCGTAACAGACAATCTCATTTTCTCATCTCTCTTTCCTTACACTCCATAATCCTTCTCTTTCAAAAGATCTGTTGAGATTTCGACTATTCAAACAATGATAAACATAGAACTATTTGGAAAGTGGTACATTGGGTCTCCAAACACACAACTCAGAAAAAGCAATATCTTGTAAGTTTGGTCTTTGACAAGGAGAATTATAGAAGCAAGGCACACTAAGAAATAAAATGGAAGGTCTTAAGTCCAAGTTCAAAATGTCTGCTCTTACATTTGCCTCCATTTACAAGCTACATTTTTTATATTGTTTATCTTCTTTATGTCACTGTTTCTTCACTTAAGAAGATGACTAGATGAAATAAATTATGTGAAAGTTTAGCACAGGAGGTTGTATACAATGGCTGTCCAGAGAGTACCCAGCCAATATAATATGAAAAATAGAGACATTTATGGCTGCATTTCTATAGTAAACATTTGGTAAGTTTAATTACATCATTATTGCCATCAACATCATCATCATCAATTTTTAAAATTAATAGTAAGAATCTAGCTCAGTAAGAGAAAGAACATGATGCAAGTCAAAACACAGCACATCGGGCTTAAAACCCTAGCTAAACATAGAATTAGCAATTGCCTGAACTCTTTCTTTTGCATATTTTCCTCAGCAACTTGTCAAAATACTACATATTTCCAGATATCTCCTCCAAAAAGATAAAGCTACCAAAGCCATCCAGAAATTCAATAAGATTTAACAACTATTCCTCATTAAAATGCTGTGTGTTAAAAATAGAAGTATGCTTTCTTTATGTAATAAAGAATGCCTGTCATTCTGAAATCCAGTAGCCAACGTTACACTTAACAGAGAAATACTGATTACACATCCTTAAGTCCGGAATAAACAGCGATAACACAAATAAATAAAAACTCCAGCCATTTCAAAGAGACACTATTATCATTTTCCAATAATCACTCCCTTTACTTCAAAACCCTAAAATTTCTGAGAGACTCTGGAATTAATAAGGTACAAAAATGATATATTAACTTAGATCAAAATAAATTACTAGTGTATTTAATTTTGAAAATAGAACTACTTAACTGAAATAAAATGTAGAATAATTTTCCCCAAGATGAGTAAATGCATTCTAAACATAAAATCAGTGGGAGAAATCAACAAAGAAAAGATTCAAATATTTTATTACATTAAAAATTTTAAATCTGTATCAAAACAAAATGACAAATTATAAAATGAGAGAAACAATTGCAAACTTACTGCATAAAAGGGTTAAATTTCTTGGTAATTACGTTACATTTCTGGGTAAATACATATTCATAGAAATAAAAATATCCCTTTATATCAAATGGGAAAGGCATGGATTTCTGGTGTATAATAAAGTACTGTTAATACATATATAAAAATAAATAGTAATCACAGTAATAAAAATTGAAGTGAATATGATTTCACTTAGGATATTTGCAAACATTTCATAAAACAAACAAATATTTCACAAGGGTATGTGCTATTAGTGCAGCACACTCATATTGTTACTGATATTTATCAAGCAGTTATTGTATTAGATCTTTCGCATACAACATATTTATATAAATTATATTACTTCATTAAATATTCACAACATTCTCATGAAGTAGTTACTTATTAACATCACTTTACAAAATAAATTAATTAATTAATAGGCACAAAACACTTGAGAACTTTTCCAAGCACCCTGTTAACTAGAGGTAAACTGAGGCTTTAACTCATATGGTTTGATGAAAGATTCCACCTAGTTAATCACAGTCGTATGCTGAAAATCAACACTAACTTTTTAAAAAGTGATTTAAGCACACTGTATCAAAGACATGAAAAAATATTTTTATTTAATATTTTATTTTAATTTCTAAATTTATAACACAAGTATTCACATTATGAACAATGGCATATGCATACAGATGAAAAACAGAATTATTTATTAAAACGTAAAAACAAAATAAATGTATAATACCATCATAGTTAAACAAATGATAATATACAATTTATGAAACATTCAATCAATGTGCATTAATACTAATGTTCCTATCACAAAAAATGTGATGGATATATAACAAAATAAAAAATAAAAATGATGCAAGAGCAAGGGTATAAAAAACACAAAATTTAGAATAATTGTCATCTTGCATTATTAAAACAATTTATAATGTTCTATATAAGTTAAAAAGTAGATTCAGGTTCTTCATTTCACTATTATTTTCACATCTTATCCATTTGTGTTAATTAATATTCATTCGTATGTATGTCTTATAAAACAGTCTATCTGAAGATAAAAATATAGTGATACAATGAATATAATAAAAATATGAATATTTACAAATGCCCTGTTAAAAACACAAGGAAATAGTTCAAAACTTTCATGGGACTGTTCCTGGTAGTAGTGACATTATAGTTACATTATGTTAATAGTTCTCCTTATGCTTCTATGACTCGGTTTACTTTCCCAATTACATACCTGAATGTATAATATTTTCAGTTTTTGACAACGGCAACTAACCTGTCATTAAGAATAATGGAAAGCTCTGAAAAAGCCACAGAGAGCTGAAAATACAGGAAAAAAATGACCAGGCTGGAAATTACGAGAAGGTAGAAACTAAAGTGGCAAGATGAAGCAGGAAGCTGCTTTCGCACTGAGAGCACTAACTTAACTTGACAGGAAACTAACTTTTGTGATGAGAAGGACAGAGGCCAAAGCACAAGATCTACCCTAATTGGGGATCTCACAAGAGATCCCATAAGTGACAAAGAATTATGCCTTCAGGACAAATACGAATTAGAAAAAAAAAATCCAACCCACCTACACACCATTGTGGAACATTGCTTTGGCTTCCATGCATCACTTTAGTCCTAAAATGACTTTTTCAAGGTAAAGAAGCAAGTCAGAAGCAAAAATGATTCTTAACCCAGTCTTGCTATTTTAATCCTAATGTTGTTTCCACTAGCCCAAATTGTGGCAAATTGTCTGACTTTTAATTTTTTTATTTGGTATCTTCTACAATGGCTTTCCTCCTGCTCCAGATGGATATAAGTTTAGCCCAAAGCTGAAATAACGCCTTCAGAGAACACATAATTGGTTGCCTGTGAAAGAGTGGCAGTAATGACAAGGGTGTTATTAATCATAGTGGCACCTGGATGCTTTTTTCCTACCTACTTCCTTGTATAATAAATATAGTCTTTTATCGCTGACAAAGAGAATTTTAAAGACATTTTATAAACCAAAGACTATCCTTCCAAACTAGGAAATAATTATATATAATGAATTCCCTCAACTTTCCAACTATAAATGTCTTTTCTAAAATTGCAGGTCTAATGTGAATTATATTTTCTTCATAATGATAGGCATGGTCTTTTGAACCTAAAACAAAATGGTAAGACAATATGCTTGCAAAGACTCAGGCACAATTAATTCAGAAAGATTAAAAATTAGATCCCTGAGATACCCAAAAAGCCATGGCTCATAGCACTCTCCATTTAAGCCAACAATTCTCAAATGGGAAGGAAAGAAATGATTAAATTTCCCAGAACAAATTTGGAAATGTGTGGAGACATTTTGGGATGTCAAAACTGGGCATATGATATTGGCGGAGGCCAAGAATGTTGTTCAATACCTTACAAACCACAGATATACAACAAAGAAGTACCTAGTAAAACATGTCACTAATGCTGAGGTTGAGAAACCTTGCTTTAGGCCAAGTTTATCACTGATTATTTCCTACAGGCTAAAATTATTCAGAAGTCATGTGAGGACAATTTTGTTAAATTTCATTGATTGCCAAGTCCTCTTTGGCATTTCCCTGTGGAAGAACTTCCCTAGAATAAACTTTCAGTCAAAACTTGGTCTCTTTCTTCCCCTTTTCTTAAAAATGTATTTTTTTTTTAATTTAAGTATAGGTGTTATATAATCTAATATTGAGTATATTAGTTTCAGGTGTACAACATAGTGATTCAACATTTTTATGGTTTACAATGTGATTGATTATCCCATTAATTACCCCCCAGTTTCCATTTGTCACAGGAAGAGCAGTGATTTTCTGATCAGCAAGTTTGGAAAAAGAAACTGAGCATGTTTATTTCAGCTCCACCTTCCCTCCTTTTTCAGAAACAGATTGCTCACAAATACACACATTCTTGGCATTCCCTGCTTCTCCATGCCTGGTTACCAAGGCTACCCACCCCAGGGAGGCCTAAATTTATCCAATCACGCCAGTGACTCAAGGTGTAAGATTGTTTCATTCAAATACAGCAAGCTGATTGGCTATAATCTGTCTAAACCACAAATCTCAACCATTAAACAGAATTATTTATTGACATTTTGTATTTCTTAGTTGGTTCAGAACTCAAGTTAAGGAGAGGATTTAATCACTGTATCCTCTCTAGTCTCTACAATCCCTATTTTCCCAGTTCTTTTAATAATTTAGCCTTCTTTACATTCACACTGTTTGTTTTCTAGTGATTTTGTTCCTCATCGCCTTATTTTCTGAACTATTCCAATTATCCAGTTAGTCTCAGTTTCTATCCCTGTTCATCATCCACCTATCCTCCTGAGTGATCTCGAAGCATAGTTCTGATGAGAAGAGTCTAAGGATCTTCAATTATTCCTCCAATTTTATCTACAAAAATACCCAAATTTCTTAGCATTTTTTTCAAGTAACTTTTCAACCTGTTTCAACATGCACCTCAAGTCTACAGTCTAATCAAATTGTAACAATCATGATTCTACTAAACTGACCTTTTCATGCCCATCAGTAGAGTAAATATTGTGTTAATTTAGACTCTTAAATGTGATCATACACCATTGACTTAACTCTCTACGCCTCTATTTTCTCATTTATAATAAAGAACTAATTATCTCTGGCTTTCTGTCTTAGAGGATAATTACGAGAATTAAAAAATATACAAGGAGCTGTGTCAAGTTAATGCAAATGTAAGATGCTAATATAATAAGGAAATGTACATAGCTCAAATGTATATAGAAAGGACTTTGACTGTAATTGTCAATGATTGAAAAAATGTCATTATAATTTCCTATTTAATTTGCAAAAGGTTAATACAAATTTACAGATTGAATTCTAGAACTTTATAATCATGTTATAGATTTTGTTACATTAACTTTTTATCTGCTTTTACTTTCAATGAAAAGTGAAAAATTATAAATTGTCAGTGTTTATTAAATGTGCATTTTAGGATTCATGTAGATTTTGAAGTTAATATTTCCTTTATGATGATTATGTCTGGGACCCTTGAGCATTCACACATGAGTACATGATCTCTATTTCCATAATTTTTTTCTCTAACAGTCCAAAGCATTTTACATATTACAAAATTGTGCAAATTAATTCTTATGTATACGCTCATATGCATATGCTAAATACAATTGAACAAAAATGTTAATTTAAAGAAGAAAGTGGGCTAACAAAAATATTTTAAATTTTTCAGAGATAATGAGAGCTAACAATTATAAAGTTACTACCATAAGCCATAAATTACATTTTTGAGGGAAAAGGTTCACAAATCTTCCCAAAACTCATTCAGATTAGTTATTATTATACCCTTTATCTCCATTCAGAGATGAATGAACTAAGAATCTGAGAGTTGTGCAACATGTTCAGGGCCTTCTAGCTACTAAATAGTAACCCTAGAATTCATTTCCCCAGTTCACTCTATAACTCTCACACATGTCCACAGTCCTCCTAAATCTATATAATTACACATGCAATTCTCCAAATCTAGCCCTGCAAGTAGAATGTACCATTCTAGTGCCTTAGATAGCACAATGTAGTAGTACAACGCCTAGTGTCATTCAACTTTGTAACTTTGATAATGAAAATTTCAGCAATATTTCAGCAAATATCGCCATATACCAGAAGAAAGAGTTGAAATTCAGAACAGTAAAGTGATCAGTCAGTACCAAATACCAACTTTACAGTAGGACCAATACTGGAACCAAAGCATTCTGAATCCAGGCAAGTCATTTTGATATTCCTGTAGAAAAAAATGTTTTACTTTTCTACCCAGATACAAATATTACTTGTATAAAGTGAGCACAAAACGACTAATAGTGAAACTCCACTGAGACTAGAAGGTATAAGGTAGAATGCAGCATTTCCTAAATATGGCAACTTGGGGAGGGCAGAATCTCAGGTAAGACAGGTCTCCGCAGCTAAGGAAGAAAAGATGAAGGAAGGGAGGGAGAACAAATACTATTTATGAAAAAGCTTTTACCTTAAGGAGGCAAATGTTTTGGTAACACTCAACCCAAATTGTACTGTCTTCTGCCTCAAGATCGAAAAAAGACATTTTTATTTTCTTGGAAGCCTGTTTAACCCCTTTGTGTGTCATTCAAAAAAGAGAGTTGGTGAAGCATCTTGGCCAGCTAAATGTATTTGCATTTGAGGGGGAAATACTTCCTGTATTTGAAGCAATTGTGCAGATCTATGCAAATAGAAGAAAGAAGAAATAGTCAGATTAATAGCAATGGAGTTGATGAAAGCTTGCATTTGTGGCAGAAATACTTTTTTATTAAAGAATTTTGAGTAAATTCTTATCAAAGCCTTGGGAACTAGCCACAGGAGTGAATCATATGAGCACATAATGAGTACATAACTCATAAGTACATAACTAACCTGATATGGGATCTTGTGGTAAATAGAAGAAGCAAAAAAGAAACATAAACAAAAATAAAGAGAACGTGCACCATAACCATGAGAAATCAGTAATCTAACAAATCTAGACACAAGACTTTAAGTAAACCCTGAAGTTGGACTGAACTTCAATTACAAAACCACACTGTAGTGATTATGGTTGAATAGTACCTGAGTATTATTTATAATTTCATTTGTTATAACTACAGGTGTGTGCAGTCATTTGCTTGAAACTTATCGTCCTTGGACGTTCTCCTGACAGCTCTCTATATCACAACGTGTTTAGATTTTTAAGAAGACAAACTACAGTAGAACAAGAAAACTCAAATTTTTAATCAAAGGCTTGGTAACCTAATCGAGGGAGGCTTTAAGACTGCATCACAGTGACAGGTTGCAGACGCTAAGTCTTGGATTGTGGTGTGAGGTGCATTAAGGATCAACGCCTGTGAAGGAAGGTGAAGGAAGCAAGATGGGGCAGAGGAAGAAATCAAACTGAAAGGCATACCAGATAAAGCCTGGTCCATCTAGCAGCCAGTTCTGAAGAGAGTGGTGCCTAAGAATTTCCTCTGATGGGGCCAAAGTGTGTGGGACTTCCTTTCTCGCCATCCTGCTAATTCGTGCATATGGGGCAGCCTGGGAGGGGAAAGACTTTGGGGAAGGCAAACATGTGCAGTGGGGGCAAAATGGCAAGATCTGACATCTGACCCTCTGCAGCTGGGCAGCCAGGCCTTTGGACGGACGGACTCCCTGCATAGTGCCAGGCAGAGCCACATTGGAGCCTGAGGCAGAAGGAAAACTTCACAATACTTATTCATCTTTATTTAAATGTTAATACGTGGCACCTTCCTTTCTGCATCAATTTTGTTTTTAAAATACAGGGTCCGGCACAAATAATGTCCCTTTTTATGAGCTGGTAGTCTATACCAAATCTTCTATTACAAACTCATAAGCATGTAATAAAAGATTTGGAATAGATTACCAACTCATCAAAAAGGGGGCATTATTTATGGCAGACCCCGTATATTGCATGAATATATGTATCTTGGTTGCAAAGGTTTTTGACCGGCATAGATTTTGCAACCCTTCTCTAAGCTCTTCCTCTTTGCCTACCGTGTTCCTCGGGGAAAGAGATGAAAAAGCTCTATTATTCTATGTGCTTTTTTTTTTTTCCAGGAGGCACATTGTCTTCCTGAAACTTTCAATCCAATAAGGATATAATCAACAGTTTGTATAACAGAAAACAATATTAAACACAAATGCAGAAAAACAGAGTTTATATTCCATGTCCATTAGCTATGTAGTATAACTCATTCCAGTTCTTGTCCAGAGTTCCTGTGATCCCTACACCCCCAGCAGTCATAGTATTTGAGGTCATTTAAAAGCTAGAGATGCCATACAGCTTAAAGAATATCAGAGAATTTTATTGGCCACATAGTATCTTCCATATAAATGGATGTTAGGCAAGGTGTTGATACAAGCCTGACTGAGAAATAAAAATACTCACAACTATTTTACAAGCACCAATATCAGTATATTCTCTAGATGCTTTCAAATTTCATTCAATCCATCATCAAGCCAACTCATGGAATAAAAGTAGCAAGAGAAGAATATTCTAGTGTCATCCTTTCAGGAGCCTTTTCTACTTGATGCAACATGGTTTCAAAGCCTTAGACATTTAACAATGTATTTTAAAACATATGAAAGATGCTAGTTTCTATGAGGAAGAAAGGATATTTGAGATAAATGATTTTTGAAACATCTCACAATCCAAGTTCCCTTATCAGGAAGGCTACCTTTATTTCTTGTACCCTAGTCTGACTTAAGGCTTAGCTGTGATGAGAGAGTCAGACAGGATGAGACCTAGAAGAAGGAAACACCTAGCCAGTCTCCGCAGTAGTCTAGGAAAAATCTTGAGTACATAAAATTAGAAAGAAAAAAAAAGTATATTGTCTGCCTACGAGAATGTGGGAGAAGAAAAGATTCCATTTTGCCAGCAAAGCAGAGGGTCAGGGAGGTCTGTCCATCCAGGCCAATATGCCCAGGAGAGAGATGTGCTAGAAACACTGAGGGGGCACTGAGGGCAGAGGGGCCCCAGAAAGGAAATCACCGTGCATGTCAGTCTGAGGCCGAACTGGAACAACCCCAGCCAAGCATCTCCCACAGCAAGGCAGTGCTGGACAGAGGTGTTCCCCAACGAGTGATCGTCTGTCCTGGTTTTCACAGAACTGTCCCCATTTGACACCGAAATTCCCACTTCCTGCGAAATCATCAGGTTCAGGCGAACCAGAACAAGTAAGTGATGGTCTGATTTCCTAAGCAACACCCATCTTCTCTATGGGAGTGGAGAGTGATACGCAGAGGGAGGGAGCCACACGGCAACGTTTTGGCAGGGACAGTTTAGGCCGGGGCCACATGGGGCTTGTGGCAGACGTTCAGAAGTTATGGTGCACCTGCAAGAGCCCAGATGAGGTCAAATCAGATGGGTAGCAACACCAGGCCCTGCCTAAGAAGAAAGAACAGATCAGAAGTTGTACCATTGAGGGCAGTGAGCTAGCTGACAACGCCCCTAAACTGAAGAGTAAATCCACTTATGAAAGAAATAGTTAAGTGAGCTTAGTCATGTCCATACAGATGTGAGGCCCTATTTATTTTTTCCTTCACGGCTGTGGTAAGCCCTCTCATGTACCTGAATAGCAATTCGGAAAAAAAGACCACAAAAACAGTGTATGTGTATGGGGGGGGAGGGGCGGAATATTTGAAAGACTGAATATATATTCAAAAGAGATGGCATGTTTTCCAACCCTAATAAAATAATGTATTTATTTAGACAAGGATTATAAATGGACTCCAAAACTATTAATTAAAATGTTGATAAGAGAAATGGATATTTGCATGGATATGAAGTATCAACCCATAAAATATCTTGTTACAAGGAATAGGTATAACTTTATAAACTCTTCAACATAGTAATCGAACTTAGCATACTAGCAGTGGGACAACCAGAAGTCATGTACCTTTTGACATAATTAATACAAGCACTCGGCATCATCTACCAAGTATTCTCATTACCATGGTTCCAGCTAAATGCTGGGTCATTCTACAGTGCAGTTGACCTAGTGTCTTCAACAAGTCAGTGGAAATAAAAGAGAAGGTGAGACCTATCTAGAATTAAAAAGACCTCAGAGGCATAACAAAAGGCAATTTAAAAAATGATAAAGCCAACTTGGTAAAAATGTTACTAATTATTAGATGTACGTGCCCAGTAGTAAATGGAGGCTGTAGAGTTTTCTTCTAGTTTTTCCTATAATTTTGATAATTTCTGTAATGTAAGAGTAATGAAAATGCAAATAGTGGGAATGTCTTTAAATAATTTGCCCGTTCATGTGTTTTTTTTTCTTGTGGGTTCACTTAGTCCACCTAGAGGGTGAAAGCTCATGAGAAAAATCAGCTACACAGAAAATAAAGAGGTGACTTTCTTTGGGTGTAGTGTGAGTTCTTCTGTAACTCAAAAAATTCAAGCTTATAAAACTGAAGTGGGGGAGGTGTGGTAGGAGAGAAACCATTGAAACCCTGTGATTTCTGGGTCTCTTGCTTCTCTTGAGGGGAGGGATCTCCTCCTGGTTCCTCTCTGATTCACGCTGCACCCATCACTCCCATCTGTACTCCCTATGGAGGTCTCAATAGTAAAGAAAGTCCCTTGGGCTCTGTAAAACCCATGAGCTTAACATTGAATCCAATTTAATTATCTCTGCTAATCAAATTCTGTTAATTTGTAAGACGGTGTATTAAATAACTAGTGGTGTTTGAAATAACAGATTCTTAATAAATAACACTTGCATCATTACTGTAGTTATTAATATCATTATTAATTAACCCCCTTAATTTGTTCTATTTCTCTCCACATGCAGTTAATTGATTCTCCACAATGCCCACCACATATATCTCTTCTTATCTGTCCTTCTCATCCACTTCCTGTCGTTAACTAACCTCATTGGTTTTTTACCTATTATGTCTGAATTTTCTCACCTGTATTTTACCTTGGATTCATATTCTACATTTTGCTTTAAGCTTTATACCATAATAAAATGGAGCTTAGCATAGTGCTTAAGAGCTTGGGTTATGTGTTAAACTCTCTCATTTAATATACTGACTCTATTACCTTTTAGCTGTTACCTTTTACCTTTTCAGACAGTAAGCTAGTTATTTAACTATAATCTCATCTGCAGTATGGCTATACTAATGGTGTCTGCCTCACACGTTTGTGGAAGGAATTAAATTAGGTTATATGGTGTATCACCTAGAACAGGGTCTAACGTTTTGTGAGGGCTTTAAATAGTTTCCAAAAACATAATTAATGATTGGAATGTACTGTGGAATATTAATCTGTTATCCTAATATTGTATATTTATGCAGTTATTAACTATTTTCAATATTCTGTTGTAGTAAAAATCTTTGTGAATTAGAATTGCATGGTCAACTCACATTTTTAAACCTTATAAGTAGATTATAATGATTTATCAATCTGTTTATAAGAATGTGTATTTTAAAAGAAATGTGTCAATTGAGAATTACTATTTATTTAATATTTGCCAAAATGAGGCAAATATTTTTTACTTAAATTTTAATTTCCTAAATTCACAGAGCTTGTATGTATTGAAAAGTCAATTTAGAGTTTATATAATTCATAGCCTTTATTAACAATAAGAAACTAAGGCCCAAAAAGATAAAGTTACTAGCCAAATGTCACTTAGAGGAAAACTAAGGTCTCCCTCCTTCAGTCTCATCTGGGGTTCTTTCCATGTCATAATGCTGTTGTCAATTATATATATTTTTTAATTCATTTTTATTGTTAGACTTATTGGGGTGACATCTGTTAGCAAGGATTACATAGGTTTCAGGCATATAATTCTACAGTGCATTGTCAACTTGATGTATAATAAGTTCACTACCCAGTGTGAGTTCTCTTTCCATCACCTTATATTTAGCTTCCCCCCCTCCTCTCCCACCCCCTCCCCTTCAATTATATTTTTGTTTAATCATGTTTATATCCCTTAGCATATTGAGAGAAGAAAGAGACTCATTTCTTCCCAGTACTTCCTGCAGTGCTTTGCACAGAGCACTTTTCAAGTAAATAAATACTGAATGATTAAATAAGTATATGAATTGCATGCCAAACAAAGAATGACAAAATAAATTAAGAACTATTGAACAAGTTAGATTTTTTAAAATGTTCTCATCATTTTATCACTGTGAAGTCAGTCCCAATATCCATTTGAAGATAAGTAGGACAGTTTGCTACAGGGAGAAAAAAGGTAGGAATACAATTTTTAAAATTAACCTGAGGGGGTAGGGAACCAAGAAATTAACAGTCTTAGTTCAAGAAAAATAGTCAATTGTGCATGAGTAGAGGTCAAACATCATAAAATAAGGGTTATATTTTGAGATTGGGGGTGGAGAGTGAGTTCCTTGTCCTAATTTAAACTATCATCACATCCTGTTAAGACCTGATTATTTTGTTGGAGACTTGGGTTAGGGCTCAGGTCAAATGTCCCCAGTTTTCCCTTTTCCTAATGCACATGAGTCACTCAGAGGTAGAATGAACCCTCAAGTCTATTTACTGTATGGGTGTACTTCCTTCTTTAATTCAACCAGTATTTATGATACAGCCATTATGTAACATAAACTGCACTGAAACTCCAGGGATAAAACAGTGTCCAAGATAAACAGTTTTCTTGTCTCAGGGAGCAACTTTCTAATGGGAGAGACTAATACTACACAAGGAAACAAAGAAGAAAGCAATGATGGGAGATGTGATCAAGAGAAACTAGGGTGTGAGTGGGAGCAGGTAGAGTTGTCAAGAAGACTTTTTTGATGAGGTAATGTTTAGGTTGAAATCATGTGCAGCGATGTGCGAACCACATGGAATCGAAGCATATAAGTGGATGCCCAGAAGTGACAAATAATCTGCTTGTTTTTTTAAAAACCTCAACCGGTTCAATAAAGCTGGAGCTAGGCAAGTTTCTAAAGGACTGAAGAGACGTGATAACTACTAGTGAGCTAGACAGAGGCTCGACTAAGAGAGAGCATGCTAAGCTAAGGAGCCCAGAATTTATTTTCTGACATTAGGAAGCTATGAAAGAATTTGTAGGCAAGGGAACAAATGTTCAGATGTGCTTTTCACTATAATGTCCCATCAGTCAAGTACAGGATATAGTGGAGAGAGGAATAAGGGAGAAACTATGCAAACTAATTTAAGACATGGTAAAGATCAGACCTGAGATAGTGACAGGAAATATGGGAAAGTTAAGGGAAGAGATTGAGACACTTAGAAATACTTCATATCTTTTTAATTGCAAGTATTAAATTGTTTTGAGGTCATTTGTCTTCTTGCCCATCTTTTTCCATCAGAGCATTAGCTCTTTGAGGGGTCATACCTATGGCATGTATATTTATGGTGCTTCTCCAAGTGTTTGCACTTAATCATTGCCTTTTCTGTATAAATGAATACATGCATGAAACAATCTCATATCAGAATATATTTTTACGATGTGTTTTTAAATGCAATGCCCCATGAGATATGTAGACCTGCTCCATTTTTCAGATGGGGGAAGTGAACCTGACATGGGAAGGAGGCACTCTTTTAATCCTCTCTTCATATTCCCTTTTTCTTTCCACATAACAAAATAACTTGTCAGGAAGGGAAAGAGGATTCAGGCAGGGAGGGCCTGAATATATTTCATAGATACCTGCCATTTCTTCCCATGCTCATGAAAATAACTTTCAAGATAAGATCATATATGTTTAACTTTTTAAATCATACTTTTTTTGTCATTTTTACACAATTACACAAGTAAAATAAATGAAAGTAGATTCAATTTTCTATTTTAGTTTATTTGGGGCTCAAGACTTGAGATACTTCAACAAATATTTTCTTTTGGACTAAAGATCACTGGATTTAACTGGAGGCTTTCTTAAGGTATTGTGACATGCACACCTGCATTGCAGATCTAGCATTTTGCCCATTGACTATAAAATAAAATTAAATTATTTTGAAAATATACATCTGATGTCTTCTCCATATTCTGTGTTTATATAAATAGGATAGTATCTTCTTTTCTGAAATATATACTCATAATTATAAATGACATGTTCTGTTCATTTAAGAAAAGTAGAAGTTTACCATGACAGTAGTTGAAGAAGGCTATACAACATACAAGCATCTACTTACATCTATATTGTTTCTCTTGGGTGCAGCAAATATCATAGTAATATAGTAAATATCATAGCAATATAGCATTTTTTCATTATATCTGCACACACTATCTATTGGTCCAAAATTCATTTACAAACGCTATCTCCCTTTCTTTTCTTTATTACAGAAATAGGAAAGTATACATTAGACTCACCTAAAAAGCTTGTTAAGTCACAGGTTCCTGATTCAGTAGTTCTGAGGTGGAGATGAGAATGTTTATTTTTTAACAATCATTTAAGTGATGATTATGCTGCTGGTCCAGGGATCACAGATTGGGAACTGTTACTTTAGAGCAGAGACTGAAAACCCACATTTATGTTCCTCAGTGTCTATGTGACCATTTTTCTCTCAAGAGGGCTGGGTGATGCTGTATTATGCCAAACATAAGCAACTTAAAAGAAAAAGATTCTCTCAACTTACATTTTAGGTACAGAGAAAGTCACTGTGAACTCTGAGTCCATGGGTCCTTACTCTAGGACCCAGGCATACACAGTTGTTATCTGGACTGCGAACAGTGATGGGGAGTGGGGAGCAGGAAGGAATGCAACAACTTGTATTCCGTGGTCTTTAGAGGTCTTAGCTCAGAAATAACATCATTTTCACTTAAATTTCATTGACTGATACAAATGACTTGCCTCACTTAACTTCTGAGGCTGGAGTGTGAAGAAGGTGCTTGGAAAGAGGTGAACCTAAATACTAGCGAACAGCCATGAAGGCCACTACAGATGTAATTCTGACCAACACAATATAACAGAAAGTTATTGGGTCAGGGCTTGCAAGAGAGGAATAGACTTGGTAGGCATGCCTTTTCTGCATTCCATCCTCTTCAATGGACGCTTTCTTTTAAACTGGAACGTGAATGTGGTTTCTGGAGGTGCAGCAGCTATAGTGAGGTCAGACTGATAAGTAGACTCGAGTCAATCAGCCAAATCTGGCCAATTGCCTATTTTGGCAAATACAACTTTACACAGTCTCACTCATTAATTTACATATTTCCCATGGTTACTTTCATACTACAATGAAAAATTAAGTAGTGGCAGCAGGAACATTATGGCCCATAAAGTCTAAAATATTTATTCTCTGGCCCTTTACAAGAAAGAGTTCATTACCTGCTATACTAAGGGTTTCAGAACAGAAAGAATTTGGACCCTTGCTGACATCTTTGACCACCTATACTATTGTGGATTGCCTTTTATAGAGTTCCTTTTTTTTTTTTTTTGGTTTGGTTGTTTTTAACAAGAGAAACATTAAGTCCCATTTCTTCAAGCCAGATTTAGCAAAGTATATTACAGCTGAAAGCATTCTTAACTGATTTATCTCCCTAAAATCATTCTGAGATGATAGAATACTAGGCATTATTCTAAATTTTTTCACATGAAAAAATAGACACATGTAAAATGATTTGCCTAAGCTCATGCAGCCACCAGCTTGATAGTGTGGGGAGCCATAGTTACAGGTAATTCAGAGCCTTACAGACTGGCTCGGTTAATGCTTAACCTGTTTCTGCTCCTAAGGCATTGTTTCTGCCTGCACCTGGAGGGTGCTTACAAGTTGCTGAGGTATTGGTGAGAACGGCCAGTTCCCGGACACAGAGGATTGATGACTATCGGGGTAATTGATAGATTCTGTCATGGGATAATTACTTTTGGGAGTTTCAGTGATTTTCTAGTTTCTATGTACAAATTAAAGATTTCGCTAAGGTAACGCATATTTCCATTGTTAAACTGCACGTACTCAAACTGCATATATTGGTGAAGGGAAATAAACTTGGCGCTTCAGTATTTACTAGAGTCCTCCCAGTAACTCTCTTCTCTGTCTCTTTTCATTAATCCTCACTCCCCCTCTCAGGCTGTTCGATTCATCGGCTGGTTCCGATATGATAGTCAATTCCATAGCCAGGAATACAGATCCCCAGGTTGGAACACCATGTAAATGCATTGCAACATTATTTTTCTTGTTTTGCTTAGCAAAATCTTGGGAAATACATTGTCGTTCTAGAGAAGTTATAAATAAAGGCAAAGAAAATGATCACAGTGATGACAAGTTTGGAAAAGATAAAATGAATACATAGACATAAACACACTAGAATACTTCCATTTTAAATTTTGGCTGAAGATACAAGATAAGAGTATAAATAATAATGAAGAGTATGGATATGGGACAGTGCAAGTCTGGAGAATTTATAAAATGGACGTAGGGTACATATTTTTTGAGTTTAATTTGTGCCAGTATTTTTCACAAAGAAACATTATTTAATTCTTATAACAACTCATGTGATTAAAGTAACTTTTTTGTCCCTTTGCACATCAATCTGAAGCTCAGAGTTGTAAAGACTTGTTTAGTGTCACACAGCTAGTTTAGAGTGAAGCTTATAGTTTTTATCTTTTAATAGGCCATATTTCTCTCTCTCTCTCTCTCTCTCTCTCTCTCTCTCTCTCTTCTCTCTCTCTCTCTCTCTCTCTCTCTTTCTCACTCTCTCCTGTCTCTTATCCACTCTCCCCTCTCTCTCCACCCCACCCCATCTTTAAACAGCTTGGTGTCAGACAGAAATGAACAGATATATCTAGGAGAGTTTTATTTTTAGTGCTTGTGTCCCTTTCCTTCTAGTTTCTCTCCTCCCAGTAGCTATAAGCTTTTTTCCTAGTGTTGCCTGTCTAGACAGTAATTACCAAAATGTAGTCAGTCCCTGAACCAACATCGGCAGTATTACTAGGAACTTATTTGAAATGCAAATTCCTAGGCCCACCCCATATTTGTATTATCCGAAGAGCTAGAGATTGCTCCCAGACTTCTGAGTTGTAAAACCCTTGAACTAAGTTCTGAGAACTGGTTTCCTGAGGCTTTGTTTTCCAGTCCTGCTAGCTGCCACTCCTACTTTCCTAAGGTCCAGGCAGTAAGTCTCACATGTAAAACACTCATAGAAAGAAAAGTTTTATTTTGAAGTGTGATGAAAAATCATTAGAAATTTGAGAAGGGGTGACAGGTACTAATTTATCTTTTAAAGGGATTCCCATGGCCTTCTCTTTTACTAATCTAGAGTATTTGCATTTTGACAGTAGGTTCTGAGTATTGAATAGAGAATAAATGCATTGAATAAATCAACCAAAGAAGAAAGGAAGAAGACACCTAGAGAGGTGACAAAAATTTATATATATCCCAGCAGGTTCTGTGTGGGGAGTAATAAGATTTAGTAAGCTACCCACGGATACTGTGATAGTGTAGAGACAGAGAATTTTCAAATCTGGACTAAAGGTGACAGTGGCCCAGTGGTGGGAATGTTGAGTTGGAGTTTTAGTCACACAGTCATTCAAAAAAAATTTTTTTTTACATACTAAACTTTAGCCAATACACCAGTGAACAAAAGACAGCACTGCTGACTGCATGGAGCATATATACTTGGGGAGGAAATAAAGTCTGATAAAATGTATTTGAACAGAGACCTAACTACAGTGGGGATGAGCTATGCAAATACCTGAGGAATAAACATTCTAGGCAGAGCAATAGCAAGTGTGAGGAGCTTGTAGGAGAATGTTTGTGGATCAGCAAGATCAGGATGACTAGAATGGACTGAAAAAGGAGAATCACCTGGGAAATGAGTAGAGATATTCAGGAGCAAGGTCAACAATTTTGGATTTTATTTTGAAGTGTGATGAAGTGTCATTGAAAATTTGAGAAGAAGGGGTGGCATATGCTAATTTATCTTTCAAAAGGATTCTTCTGGGTGCTGAATGGAAGACAGTGGAAGGTTAGGAAGTTGGGGTGGTGGAGAACTCTCTAAGTGTAGATAGAAATGGATAGAACAGTTCAGAGACCTACTCAGTAATTTAGGTGGCTCAACATGAGTGGTAGCAAAAGAGAAAGAGAGATGTGGTATAATTGGATTATTTGAACATAGTGATGAGAGAATCTCATGGTAGTTTAGAGGTCAGTGTTAGAGAAATAGAGTTGACAATGACACTTCTAAGATGTTTAGCCTGAGTAATTGCACCCAATCGTGGAATGCCATTGCCTGCATCAGGAAAAATGTAAGCAAAATGGAGGTTTTTGGGGGGAAATATGGCAAGAATCTAAAAATCTGTTTTGTATGAGATGTATATTGACATCCAGGAAGACACAGAGTCTGGACATCAGAAGAGAGATTTGTTAATATTGAGAGTTATTTGCATATAAATGGCAAAGGCCAAGTAACTTCTCTTAGGGAGAGAGAGAGGATGAAAAATAGAAAAGGCTCTCTAATGGAATGCCTAAGCAAAGGAAGAACACACACCCCTCCCCTCAAATAGAAGAGAGGCTCAAAAAAGATGGTAACATATGAAAGGCAGAAATGGGTGGTACTAGGGAATCCAAGGACACAGTCTTGAGAAGAAAGGTTGGTCTACAGTGGCAAACACAGCCTACAGGTCAAGCCAACTACAGCTGAAAATAGTTGTTGGTTAGAGAAACAGTAGTGATGGTGGGACAATTCCTGTTCGACTTATTTGCTGAGGGAGGGAGAAAGAAAAAGTGAAGCTAAGAATACTTGATTCTTATTTTCTTTAATCAACAGTATAAAAAATTTGACAAATATATATGCTAATTTTGACAAAAATTTTTTTTAAAAAAACAAGACTGTGAGAATAGCTTTATTTAACAGTTTAGGGGAATATTCTCATACCATTTTAATCTCAATTTTCTCACTTGTAAAACAGAGTTAATACAAAACTACTCATAGGTCCATTGTGTGTATTTTTAATTTTTTTTTTTTTTTTTTTGGTATGCGGGTAGCTCCCTGACTGGGAATTGAACCCAGGCCGCAGCGCTGACAGCACCAACGCAGAAGCCTTAAGCCACTACACCATCAGGGAACTCCCCATTGTGTGTATTAAATTTAATAATCCAAATAAAACACAGAGCACAGAATTCGAGGCATAGCCGGCACTTAACAAATATTAGCAGTAATTATTTCATATTATTATTACTTAATAGCATTCTTTTTTCTTATTTCTGTCTCTCCCCTAGGGCTATCAATTATCTGTAGGCTGTTGGTTTATTCACTAGCCACATCATATTGTTCATTTTTTACAGAAATTTGCTTTTTCTCCTCATTCTGAGAGAGTTTCCAGCTTGTGAACTGTGTCATCGATTTGATATTTTCAAAAAAGATTCATGTTCTGCTGTTTTATTTTCAGTTTTCTTCCCATCTTTTCTCATTGCTTCCATCTCCATTTTTAACGGTCTAATTTCTCCTTGTGACTTTCAGATCCATTTTCACAGAAGCCATGTCTAATTGATTCTAATGAAGATCTTAAAACAGATTGGTTCCTGCAGTAGCACATTTTCAGACATTTTTCAGACAGGTTATTCTTTTGAGACTCTTGGATTCTGTGTTTATTCTCTTATTCCTTAGAATTTTCTATTAAAGTATATGATGGTTTTCAAATTTTTTTCTTTACTCATATTCAAAATAGACTAGGCCTTTGTCACTGGACAACCTTTGGTATTTCTCTCCTTTCACTCCACTTAGGAGGTGATATAACCCTCCTCAGGTTTATGTACACAGCTCCTGCACTTCCACCTGGCTTGGACCCAATGCATCCCTGCACCTACTGAGGTAATGCCTTTCTCCACCTCCTTCTCTTTGGTTCTTCATTGATGTAAACTGATGCAACACTTGAAAAGCACGATTGTTAGCAAGCATTGTTACTTGTGGCCTGTCCATTTCGGTTAACTTCTGTGGTACTTTTCTTATGTGGGTTGTCACTTCCAATTGCCACATGTCACTGCCAGATTCTAGTCCTTAGGAGAGACTGCAAATACAAGTGTGCTATGACCAGTCTATTTATAAAAAAAATAACTGACTCAAAACCTACAACAACTAGTCCAGAAAGCCAAACTACTATCTGTGGTAATCAGTCCAGGAAGGCAGATTACCATCTGTAACTACCAAAACAAGAATCCAAACAATAACCCCTTTAACTATCAGCCCCAAATAGTTAATAACTGATAGCTTCCTTAGTATTCACTCGTTTCCAATTTAGGATCAACAAGAGAAAGCCAAATAAGTAACTCAACCAATCCCATAGGTTGCCCTGATCCTAGTTAATCTGCCGCCAGCTTCCCTATGACGACGTTACAATCAAGGTGTACCTGACATTGTCCCTTTCTTGACTATGGAGCTATTCCACACTGCCTGCCTTTGAGTCTCAGCTAAACCCACAGGAGGGTCGCTGACTCACTTACTGCAGCAAGCTCTGATAAATAGCCTCTGCTTGCTCTCATTTAAGTGGTCTTCATTTATTTTCACACTAATTGCCCAGTTGAATTCTGGGCTATATAGCTTAAACTTAGGTAAATAAATATGAATCAGCTAATATTTTGGGGAATAATGTATTTTAAGAAGAAAAGCAAGATAAACCATAAACTAAATCAGGCCTGGTCAGACTTTTTCAGGGCAGGGGCTACTGATTTTCTCCAAGTGTCACGGCCCACTAGCTATTCATTTTCACTTGTTCAAGTACATCCAGCTGCCTTGATTGTGAAGAGCCAATGCTCGCGTCTATCAGCTGCATGTGTGCGTGTGAAAAATGTGCTGCTTTTATGTTTAGCTGCCTAGCCACTAGGCCCTAGCATAATGGGGCACCTACTGTGACACTTTTCTTAATCCCAACAGTTACCCCAAAATTGCTTGGCGGTTCACCGGTGGACTTGTATCAACATCCTGCCCAGCTCTGAGCTACACTTGAGATGATGATTATTATTATTAATTTGCATCTGCCTCATAATTATATCATTACTTTTTAAAAAATCAATTTGTTAAAAATTATTTTTGTCTTCATGTATTTTGGTAAAAAGTATGAGAGACTGCTTAGTGCTAGCATCTTGTATCAGGTGTATGATAGAAACGAGCCGAAACACCGGGTGGCAGTGACAAGCTTTATTGGGGAGAAAGCTGCTGGGCTACCTCACAATGGGAGAGCAGCAGCTCCGGCCTTGGGGAGTGAAGTTACATAGGTGCTAGACAACATATAGAAGGAAACCTAGGTGACCACTACTGATCGGTCAAGCATAGACTTTCAATTGTACAGGTGATTATTATTGATTAGTCAAGCATAGGTCTCCATTGTCCCGGTTACAGTAAGGGCTAAGGTAAGTTTCAGTTTCCCAAGCCTAATTTCTGTTTCCCATATTAACTCTCTCATAATATTGTCAAGGAAGAGAAGAAGAAGATGATGGGGGTAGGAACCATTTTGTATAGAAGAATCGATCAGTGTAGCCATGCTACACTTTACAGCTGTTAAAGAAAACCCCGCAGGACCAAAATGGCATCCCTGGTGCTATACGTCCATGATGCCAAACCTAGATTTAATATCTGATCTAATAGCAGCTTCAGCCTCTCCTAGAAATGTAATCTTACCAACAACTTTGAAATTTTCTGGTCAAGCACCAGTAAGGTAATGTGTCAGGGAGGCCCTCCCCTTGCCCCTTAGAAAGAAGAGGCAATCTGCATGATAAAAACCCTTCCCTTTCTCCCAAATAATCCTTTCTTTTCTTTAATAGCTTCCTTGCTCCCCCTTCTTTCCATAAAAACCTTCCATTTTTTTTTATAACCCCTCAGGGAGTCGTTCTAGGTGCTAGAAGGGACGCTGCCCAAATCATGAATTAATTAATAAAGCCAATTAGATCTTCAAATTTACTAGGTTGAATTTTGTTTTTAAATACAGGTATATTTTATTATGACACACTTTTTGCCACACTAAATTCAAGGTTAATAATGTGTTTCTCAGGCTGACGACTTCAGCTTTCTCCATAAACACCTACAAACTCTCTCTTTCTCTCTCTCACACACACAGATACACACAGTTCCAGTGATTAATGAATGCTATTATCCAGATCATTTTGTTGTTTTTTTTAACTTTGCCCTCAAATGTATCCATGTTTTAGATGACATGGATATTTTCCTTGAATTAACCATAAACTGATTCACTGAACCACCTGGCTGTCTAACAAGTCCTCTAATTAATGAGATGCCTTCTAATTTAAAAAAAAAAAAAAGATTTTTTTTCCCCACATTATGCTGCTAATAGCTTTGTGGCTTTTATACATAAATGAGACCTAACACACACACCTATCCTTAAAAGAGAAAGTCATCAGGCAATTTAAAAAGTAATAAATAGGTCTTCCTTTTAACTTTTTATCAACTGAGATGAGTTGAATTTCACAACTTGTGTTTGCTATGTAAGTAGTCTGTTTTTCTTTTATTTACTTTCACCTCTGCCCACAGCCTTGTGTCCTTGAGACACAAAGTAATTTAGAGTGTCTCTTTGCTATTCCTGGTAGTTCAGCCTTGTTTTTCTATTGCAAACTCCCAAGCTCAGTGTGAAACATTCATCCTACTTAATCATGACAATGTAGGTGCCAGAAACAATTGAGTAAAGAGGCAGGGCAGCAGGAATCTGGCCTTAGGAAGAATCCTGGCTCCTTTAGTTCCCTTATAACTTCCATTGCGTGTGCCCCTTTTGGTATCTTAATATTTCCTTCACCTGTGTTTACGGCCTCAAATATCAGTATGCACTCTCTTATAAGCTAAAATTATTTTTCCTTTTCACCAAATCTCACAAATTTGTTACCATACTGGTGAAATTCGTAGGATGATTTACACGGCGCCAATACTTATAGATGAATTTTGTGTGATTTATTTAAACCAATTTGATGCTGTTAACATGTTCTGAGGTATCACCTGAAGAATTTCATGGAGACATACCTTGTTATTTGAGCTGACACACTCAGAATTAATGTCATTAAAGTTACGTGTAACTAGTTTGGAGTGAGCTATTTTAGCATCATGCTGTCTCCTATTTGACTCTGTCCTCAATATTCCTTTTTCCTCCACACAAGGATACAAAACAGAAGTATGTATTTTACTAAGCAGTGACAGTTAAGTCGTTTTATTATCAGAAAATGGTGATTTTTCCTCAGCTCTTCCCTTCTTGAAGACTCAGTCAAGAGACAGATTTTGTGAAAGCCTATGATAGTTAAGAGATTATTAATAAAGGAAATACACTCCCAGATTTGGAGCAGGACGACCCCAGAGAGGGAGGCAGCCTCTCCTTACACTGTTTAGGGGTTTTTATACTTGTGGGTGGAAGTTTCTCCGCTCCCCACCCCCCATCTTTTTGTGATCCTTCTTTTTTTTTTTTTGCTTTCTGGTATGTGGGTAGCTCCCTGATTGGGAATCGAATCCAGGCCGCAGTGCTGACAGCACCAACACCAAAGCCTTAAGCCACTACACCACCAGGGAACTCCCTGTGATCCTTCTGAAAGAACCACAGCTGCATAGTAATGTTTTGAGAAATAGGACTTAACGATTGAATAAGTGGGGCTATTTCCCCTTTCCTTATCTTTTCTTTTTTTTATTGTTAGATTTACTGAGGTGACACCAATTAACAAAAATTACATAAATTCTAGGTGTACAATTTTATAGTGCATTGTCTATGTGTTGCATTATATGTTATCTTTTCAGTTTGAGGACAGCTGATAATGGGCCAGGGAGAATTCCTTCTCCTGCATTCTTTTTTGGATGAGTTTATCTTTTTAATTTAGAGGCAGCTGATAATGGACCCCAGGGACTGAGCCCAGGCTATCCCAGGGTGAGGACATAGGTGATGACCTTCTGTTCCTCCTGTCGCTCATGACTAACTTCCTACTTAACAGTTTTTGTTATTAATAACTACTGACAATGCAAACTCTAATTATAATTGTCATAATTTGCTATATGCCAGGCACTGTGCTAAGGCACTGATATCTCACAGCAAGTTCATGAAGCACATACCAGTACTATCTCCATTTAACAGAAGAAAAAGCTGACTTGTCCTGTTGCGGAAGGGTTTTACCTTCTGAAGGTTGTGGAAAGGCTCTACCCGTTCACCTGTCAGAAAGATGAGCGGCACTTGGAGTACTTGCAAGTTCAGATGGTTTATTTCACAGGCTGAGAGGAGCTGTTTCCAAAGTCTGAGCCCCAAACAAAGCCAGGGTGGGGAAATTTATAGCATAGCATTTCCATAGTAACAGCAGTTTCCCAAGTTCGCTAGGGTTGGTGGAAACAGGAGTTCCGGGAGATGGAGAACCAGGAAGTGACTCAGGGTGGGGCGGTCCTGGACTAGGCTATCGGCCATGTTGGGAAGCAATATTTCTCTACAGTCTAATGGTTAAAGAATTTGCTCAGGGCCACATACCTTTCAATTCAAGTTATTATTTTGACGGGGTGTTAGTTTTTTGATAATTCATTAAAATTTTTTCATAATCGTCAAAGCAAGTCTCACGTTAACTGTATTTGATAAACTTTATTTCTTAAATACAAGTATTAAAAAATAAAGTAGAAAAGGATATGGAAAGGGGAAATTTCATTGCATTCATGTATGAGCTATTTTTAAATAAATCTTTGAAATTTCAAATCTGATATATCTCTGTAGAAAGGATTGAAAGGTAAATTGTAAAATACCGCACAATTCAGATCAAGCCAGTATAGGTGTGACCGAGATGGTAACAAAGAACGGGTTCTTGGTAACTGTCACAGGAAAGAAGGCAAGGATGTACCAAGTAAGTCACACAAACAATGCCAAACAAGTGAACTTATTAAAGGAAAGAAAAAGAATGAACACTCCACAATAGTGGGAGTGGGCAGGCCAGGAGGAGGGCAACTATGCCAAAGAACAAAGAAGTTTAGGATTTTATTCAAATGAGGGTGTGAAATATTCAAGATTTAGGGGTGGTGTCACAGGACTTCCCAGCCAGGTCCTCTCTCGCGACTCCTTTCTGTCTGGAGGTGGGATTCCCTTGTCCTTACTTGGCCCTTCTCAGAACTGACATGCTGACACAGATTTTTTTCCTGAAATGCTAATAGTGTTATAATTTACTGCAATTAGCTGTAGCCTTTCTGTTTCTTTTTGTTGTTAACCTCATTGGAGTGACATTGGTTATTAAAAATTACAAAGGCTCTAGGAGTACAATTCTATGATACATCACTTATGTATTGCGTTACATATATAGAATCAGTTCTCTTTCCATCACCACATATTTGAGACCCTGTCCCTTCTCTCCTAACCCCTCCCCCATCCCCTCAGATAACCACTAACCACTAAACTATTGATTGTGTCCATGAGTTTTTGTTTCTTTGTTGCTTTCAGCTTTGTGTTCCACATATGAGTGAAATCACATGGTTCTTGTTTTTTTTTCTGCCTGGCTTATTTCACTTTGCATGATCCATCATGCAGAGCTTTTTGGTTTCTTTATCTGTTAAATAGAGGTATTTAAAAGGTTGTAAAGATTTAAAAATACCATGACTGGAAAGTGTTCAGCAAAATAATTGTGCCCAGCATTTTCTAAGCCTTCCATGAATAGTAAATACCAGCTGCTACCAGAGGGCATAATAATATGAGACTTTGTTTACACTGGCAGCCCATTCCTGTGCTTGCTTTGATTTCTTCTCTAACATAACTTTATCGTGGAGATGAAGATGAGAATCTGAGTTGATGTCTAGCATGGTATATAACACAGAAAACAAGGATAAAGGAAATGAGACCTGACTCTTACCCCAGGTTTTTGGCTAATACATGTGGCACCGGGAACATTACTAGGCCTCTCTTAGCTCAAATCAACCCTTACAGAAAAGTAACTTGGGTACAATAATTTCTGACACCAACTACCCAGAGTTGGGCCAAACTTCACAGGTTAAGGGCACAGTGCCCCATGAGACCACCCTCACTTTAAACACCAGCTACAAGTTTGGATCTCCCTCTCTTTTGACCAGCTCACTGCAAACTTAGAAGCTGCTATTACTCTCTGCAGGTTTAATAATATGCTCAAAAGACTCACAGAACTCAGGAAAGCACTATACTTGGAGTAGTTTTATTATAGCAAAAAGGATACACATTGGAAACAGTCAAGGGAGAGATGCCAGATCTGGGAGCATCTTAAGGCAAAGCTTCCATCGTCCTCAGGTTCTCAGAACATGGATATGTGACAATATACAGTTATTACTAATGAGGAATGCTCACCTGAGCTTTGGTATCCAGAGTTAATATTGAGGTTTTGTTATGTAAGTATGATTGATTCAAGCATTGACCATACAGTTGAACTCAATCTCCAGTTCCTCTTCCCTCCCCAGAGGTTGGACTAATAACATGTGACTCAAAGCCCCCAACTTTCTAATCATGTGATTTGTCTTTCTGAAGGGACCAGCTCTTATCCTGAGTTATCTTATTTGCATAAACTACATAGGGGCCTTTGTAAGTCACTGCATTAGTATAAACTGTCATATGGGTCCTGAAGAGTTCAACATGAGTAAGAAAGACACCGGGAAATCTCGAGGGTTTAGAGTACCTCTTGGGAAGTGGAGACAAAGGCCAGCCACATGTCTTATTAGGTAATATAATATGCTCTCTAGTGAACACATTGATTCAACTTCGTAAATAGTCTAAGAATTATGTTCTTTAATGGACTACTCAGAAAAAGGAAGAGCAAAGGAAGTGTGTGTGAAGGAAAAGCTCTCCCACAATTGTGTTTCACAAAGTAGACAGAGATAAAAGATTGGCTTCAGAAATATTTTGACTAGGAAAAATATATGTCTGGAAAATGTATCAGTGAACTAATGTGCCCGATAGCTTATTGGTCCATTATCTAATAAATCTTCACCTATATTCTATTATTAACTCATGAGTCAGTCATATTTATATCCTATATTGTAAGGACCTTTTAGTTGTGTACCAAATGCCTTAGAATTATAATGGATTGTGAGACTTGCTTTCCCTCTACCCTTCTTTCCTAAATCTTATGACCTGTACTTTTTCCCATTCAAAAGTTCTTGGGCACCAGTGGAATTTTTCAGGAATTAGAATATAGTGGCAACACAACACACAAAACATAAACACCTTGTTTTGTTTGTGAGCCATTTCTAAAAGAATAATCTACTTGTTGCGGGAAAGCACATATTTTAAGCATACCACAGTAATTTATTTCTTACCCCATACAGCCCTATAATAAATCATCCCAACTTGCTACTACTCTTCACTAAAAAAATATGTCTTCTCTGCTTTTCATCCTCAACAAGTAAGTAGACTATCACCTGCTTTAAGTGTGTGTATGCCTGTGTAAATGTGTGGTGGGTACTTGCTTGGTGATAAGCAATTAACGTTCCAATGCAAATGAACAATACCCTCTACAGAGATGATTGATTAAAATAGAATGCTTTCACATATGAGTATGTATTTTTGTATGTGCTTGCTTGTATAGAAGGGCAAGAGATTAAAGAAATGTTTTCTGTGCTTTTTATTGTGACAGAATTATCTTTGGATCTTATCTACTAAAAAGCTATTTAAATACCAGTTTTCAGTTTAATAGAATCTTTTGTGAGTGAGGAGAAAATATTCCTGAGATATAATATGGAACCAAATATGAATGAATCCTCAAACTCCCTTTCCCAATCATGTATTTGACCAATATATAGCCAGGCTAACACAAGTTAGGTCCTAGCAACAGAGATGTGAAATATCTTGTTCTCCTGGGTCTCACCAGATATTAATGAAGCAAATATGTTCTATGACTTATTTAAAGCAATGTGATGATGCTAACATGTTTTTCTTTAAAGGCCTCTGTAATAATTTGATTGTTTGCATATCTAAGACAGCTTTTTATAACATATATTAAGCTTTATTTCAAAATTTTGCCCCAAATAAAAAACATGCTATCAGTTAATTCAGACAAAATACTCAGGTACAAGCTTATCTTTTATCAGCACTTTAATGAGATATTTGACCCTAAGGATGTCACTCAGATGTACTTGTACCTTCATCTTCGAGCTAGCTCAAATACACATGTTCTAGAGGTATGTGATACAGAATGTTACAGAGTTTTGGAGTAGATTAAGAAAATTATTCTACCTATATGTACTGTCAGAAAATCTCTCACAAAATAATAAAATTTGAGATGAATCTTGCCTAAGCCAAGGAAGGGATGAACAATATTTCAGTGAGAAATGATTTGTGAGCAGCATGGACACAAGACATGAAGGAGTAAACTACCAGGTGAATATAGGAAGTGGACATAAATTAGACATAACCAGAAACTAGGAGAGATTGAGTTTAGGTAACTGCTTCCTAAAGGAAGATAGATGAATAGAAAAGAGGACCAGTGATATAAGGAAGTCTCTGCTACTAATTAGCTACAAGACTAAAGTGCAGAATGACTTGCTTCCAAGTCTGGCCTGCAGGCTCAGGCCCCCTCCATGAGCTGTGTCTGGAGCGTTTACACATCTGTGCAATCTCCTTTAACTGCTAGGCAATTAATTCACTGGGTTGACAGTGACAGGAAAGGAAGCACAAGTGGTAGCCTCCCTTCATTCTACATCTTTTCATTTCTTTTTGTTCTGTATCTTCATCCAATTACATTCTCTGAATCCATCTTTACTCTGATTTTTCCTGTTTCTGGATACAGTTTCCTTTCCTCCCTGGAATGCTCCATTCATCTCCTGCCTCAGAGTCAATAGCTCTCTTAAAGCCTTTCCAAACTATCCAAGCTGAGATCAGTTTTCTTCCATCCTTCGATCGTACTGTTTGTGCATCTGTTTCAACAGATCATATTCAAACTTAGGTTGCAGTTTCATGTGTTTTCCCCATAGATGATGAACCACTCAGGGACAGTCACCATCTTTGGAATCTCAAAGTCTCTATGACCATATAAGGCACATGATACATAATACGTTTGGTCAGCAGAATTTCAACTGAAAAAATATGTTTAATAAATTGGTTAACGCAGAAGTCAGGCCTGTCTATAATAATTTGATTTTTTTTTTACCATGTGAGACAGCCTTTTAAAACATATATTAAGCTTTATTCTAGACTTTTACCCAAAATAAGGAACATATTATCAGTTAATTGAGGGCAGAATACTCAGATACAAGCTTATCTTTTTTAACACTTCAAACTATAAATCCATTTTCCGTTTTCAAAGTCATAGGCTATGTTCTTTGACAGCCAGTCCAACCAGAAGGTTTTACTATATAATTTTATATTCCCTTTGCTGATGTACCCAGATAAGTTATTGCTTCATGAGCTGTAGCCTATTAACCCGCATTCATATCTAACAACTTCTTTTGCATAAAACAGTCCTGGAGCAACATAATTACCTCAAAGTTATTATTAAAGCAGCAAGAAAATATATAACCTGAGAAAAGGAAGCTATTATACCAACTATATCACTTTGACTTCTAGTGTCAAATGCCTTCTAATCAGCTAATAGCTCTTCTCTAGAAATGATTTTCCTCTTTGTTCTCTTCACTTTCTAGAATGTTTAAAAACAGCTACAACCCTAATTTGCTATTTCTTACTTTGCAGTATAAAGTTCATAAGTAAACCTGATATTTCTGTCTCCAGTTCCCTTTACTTAATGTGGTCATGAGTTATTCTTACTATTTGGCTTAGCAATTATATAGGAGATATACTTTTTAGAGACAGATATACAAGGGCTGTCTAGAAAAAATCCAGCCCCTGATAATATAACAAGAATGGTTTGCAGCTGAATACTTTCTGGGCAGCCTTCATAGTTTACCTGTGGTGTAAGGGAAAATTAAGAACATCAAAGATATGATAATTCGCGCTGCGGCCTGGTTTCACTTCCCAGCCAGGGAACTAACCCCCTTCCCCCGCAAAAAAAGAGATGATAATTTAAAAATCTACCAAATTCATTTCTCTTCTTAATGATGAGTGGCCCCACTGTAGCATCAATATGGTTAACTTTGGCTTTAGGAATGGGTGTATTTTACCTTTTAATATCATGCTTAAGATTATCTTATAAGAATAAGAATGTGACAGAGATAAAAGTGGATTAAGCAGAATTAGAAGAGTTTGATACCTCTGCTTAGAATTCACGTGTGCAAAATTAACCTCCCTCCCTTTAGTTCAGTTTTTCCATCTCTAAAAGGAGCTCATATTGCATGTATATAGAGAGACCTTCTGAACTTGAGCACTCTGATTTCTGGAGGACAACTCTTTAGTGTATTTAGCCATGAACCATTCTAGATAAGCCTGCTTTTCAAACATCCACCTGATTCGCTATGCTTCCATGCAAATTATTTGATAATTTTATACAATTGGGAACTTAAATACATTTTTTTAAATGGCTGGCTATTATTGTTTTACATAACTGGGGCAAAAGTCTTCTTTCAGATTGTTTGTTCTACATGGTCTAGCCTAAAGATCAATCTTCTAGCCAGAGAAATAAACAAATAGATCATTAGCGAATGAGTAGTGTGGTCTCTTCTCAGTTTGTCTGGAATCTTCCTCAAATAGGAGAGCTAATATGCTTATCTCATTTTTAAAAACTTTTCTAACAATTTAAAAATTCTCTGAATTCTAATATAGTAGAAAATTTCCACAGTATCTGCTGACCCATTTGTCCTTGATAGAAATCTGTATTTTAAGTGTTGAATAATATTGCCAAGCCTCCCCAGATTATAGATATTAATGAAGATCTTATACTCATCAATAAACCGAGATTCTGGGTCTTTTCACATATACTTACCCCCTTTCTGTCCTGACTCCTGGTTATCCCACTTTCCACACACAGTGTGCTCATCTGTGACTTTTAGTCCCTTCAATAAATCCCCTTCCTTTGTCTTCCAGAAAGTCCTAAGTAAGTGTCTTATGAAAAGCCAGCTACAGTCATCATGAGATGGCCTTCATGTTTTTATTCTCTTGCTTTATGTAACCCGTTTTCATATCAAATTCTGCTCTCCAAGAAGCCACTCTGAAAATAAGTCTTCTGGGAGGATCATTGAATATTCACAATGCCACAATTATATCTGGCCCACATAAAAGGAGAGAGAATGCCCTCTTCCAAATGAGGAGTCGTATATTGTCATCTGGACGAGGAAATAATACTCCTTATGCTCAGAGACTTACAAAATATTTTGTGAAGGTATACTCGTCAGTTTCAAAACTAATTTTTTTTCTCTTTCTCTAGGGCATTAAATCCATTTTGAGTGGGGAGGCAGAACCTACATCCACTTTCCTGTTATCCTCATCTTTTCCCTTCTTTTGCTTTGAGACAAGGTCAGAAAAAGGTGGGAAAGGTGGAAAACAGTTCCCTTCTCATTTTTTCATCTTAAAACCTTAAAAGTCCTGCTATGTGTTAACTCAGTTTGGGCTCAGTTAGAAACCTCTGCTACTGGAAGTTCTGATTGTTTTCAATAATTACTTATCAAAAACGATGTCTTCAAGTCTCCATGAATTTGACACTGATAAACTCTAAGTCTATTAAACATCCATACACCACATCTTCTAGGAAGTGATTATGTTTATAGGTAAAATATGCAGAATTATAGTTTACAGCTAGTAGAGCAAAATTATAACATTTACTAGATAAAAATGGCACAGCAACCATTCATCTAGTCAGTGACCATACTTCTGAAGAGTTTACTCCTCTTTTAAAACAGCTTTGAACCCAAATTAAAAAAAAAATCAAGTCATTGAGGATTAGAAATTACTTTCACTGTGTCTTACTACTTTTTGAGCTCTTACTCAGAGCCTTATCAAATTCCTGGCAATTATACCACAATGCGATGTAGGTATCCTACATGGAGTCAAATGGTTGGGGTTCAAGTTTTATAGTTAAAACCTCCTGACTACATGGACTTATATAATCTACTTATCTGACCTCCCATTTACTTATTTGTAAAGTGTAGGTAATATTGTTAGGTAGGAAGTTAGTCACAAGGGATAGGAGAAGCAGAAGGTCATCACCCATGTCCACTCCTCAGGGACCTGGAGAAATTAGCCAGGTCCCTTATCAGCTGCTTCCAAATTAAAAAGATAAAATCATCAGAAAAAGAATGCAGGAGAGGAAATTTACCCTGGCCCATTATCAGCTATATTCCAATTGAAAACATAAGAAAAGGGGAAATAGTCCCACTTATTCAACCATAAGTCCTACTTCCCAAAACCAGATCATTATGCAGCTTTGGTTGTTTCAGAAGGATCACAAAAGTCGGGGAAGGGGAGGGAGAAACTTCCACCCACAGATATAAAAACTGCCAAACAATATAAGGAGAGACTACTTTCTTCTCTTGAGTCAGGCTGCTCCATGTCTGATTATACTTTTTTTTATTAATAAATTCTTAACTATCCTATAATTTCACGAATTCTGTCTCTTGACTGAATTCTTTAAGAAGACAAGAGCTGAGGAAAAGTCACCATTTTTCCAGTGATAATATCTACCACTCAGATTTGCTCTGATAGTTAAACAAAATAATGTAAAGTGTTCTGTAAATTGTGAACTGCCAGGTAAAAGTATTTTGCCCTTCCAACAAAATGTACAACACTTGATTTCCTTGGCCATCTGTTTTTCTGCTCACAAAAGATAAAGGCAGAAAACAAGGAAACGAGATAAAGAGAAACTTTCTTAGTGAGAAGCAAAATTATTGTCAAAGAAATACCAACTGACCACCCAACATTGGCGAAGACGATAAAGCCCCCAAAGAAAGACCGAATTGCTTGATAACAATGTAATGGATATTTACCGTGGTAACTCCCTAGGATCAACAAAAAATATGAACCATGCACCTGTGCTATAGAAAACAACAAAGGAAGTTACCCCTTTGCAAAAGGATTTTTTCTTTTAATTTTTTAGAGTATAATTCAATTTGTGAAAAATTAAATGATGAAATATCACATTTTCCAAGCTTTTAAATAAATGAGATCTCATTGAATCTAGTTTCCTGGTGAAGGTTCACCTTTTGAAACTCCTCATGAGGAGACAGTTTGAATCTCATTAAAATCAGAATCATTTATGGGATATATGCTCATTGATATTGTCTTCCTTGTTAACAATTATTTCTTGTACCACATACAAGTAAATTCATTGGACAAAGATAAAGGTCTAAATGAGTGGAAAAGCAAATGTAAATAGAGAAATGAGCCCACTTGGCCTATATTTCACTTTAGTTAATATGGGCTTCTTCACTTTTATCTGATATTTTTAATTGAATCATGATGCTTAACTTGCATGGCCAGAAGAAACAGCAGAGGTTGTATGTGTATTTATAAAAAATAATGGCTATAATCATTTTTAAAAGATGTTTAGTATTTAAACATGTTTTTACAAGGTTGTTTTCAAGGTGGGTAGGTTAAAAGCCTTGTGATAGAAGACTTTACTAAACAGTGGTACATAGTGTGAAAATCTTAGAGATCTAGGAGATTTGAATATGAAGTATATTAAGGGACTTATGGGGCAAATAAAGTTTGAAAAAACAAAAGGAT